>JAPZIH010000303.1:0-30788 GCA_027410445.1 Discoglossus pictus
ATATATGGGGCTGGGGAGGTGAATATTATGGGGCTAGGGAGGGGTATATTATGGGGCTGGGGAGGGGAATATTATGGGGCTGGGGAGGGAATTATTATGGGGCTCGGGAGGGGGTATTATGGGGCAAGGGAGGGGTATATTATGGGGCTAGGGAGGGGGATATTATGGGGCAGGTGAGGAAGATATTATGGGGTTGGGGAGGTGGATAATATGGGGCTGGGGAGGGGGATATTGTGATGAAGTGCCCTTCACCACTTTGTCTTGGAGAGGACTGTTTGCCAGCCTCCTGCCCTGCGACTATGGCCCTGGGACATATTGCCCTTCAAACACAGTATTCGGCCATACCAGAGTGTATGTCACTCATTCTGGCCCTTTACATACAGGAACCATGATACCACAGATAGCTATGCCATGAAGCCCATTCATATAATGAGAGACTATGGGAAAGACTTTAGCTACATGGCAATTGAACTGTGTGAAGATGATCTGAGCGCTATTCGGTAGTTTTGTGCGCTCAGATCCCAGCTGTAACGGAACCCATCACTGTTTTGCCCTGTTTATGGTTATTTAATTCTTGGTTAAAATATGATCCTAGTAATATATGTATGTTGGTTTGTGCTCTGCAGAGTGTTGGCCCCAGGCTAGTGCAGACCTTGGCAGGAGAGATAATCCTTTTACAGATAAGGGAGTCGATTGTATAAAGTGTTTTCATTCTCAGATAAGAACAAAGAAGGCTGATTTAATCATTGTCTGATTATATCAAGTTGCCTCAGGGAGGGGTGACCACACCTATTGTCCTATATGTGTATTGTGTGGGGGATATGTGAAATGTCTGTGTGTTATGTGAAAAACATACTTTTACTAACTTTTGAAATCCTGGTCTGATTCATGCCATTTTTTAATATGTTGTTCCCCTGGGTGAGAGATATTGAACGGTGCTGGACTTAAAGGTGTACCCCCTGTTTTTGGGGTACATCCAGAATGTGGTTAAAATTGTGTCTGTTTTAATTGTGTTACCTGTTATCTGAGGGGAGGAGACGTGGGGGTTGAACCATGTATATAATTGGCTGTGATAATTATGTGGGTGTAGCCCTTCAGAGGGCACCATTGCATAAAAGGAGATTCCCTGTCATTAAAGAAGAGTCCTACTTGACCCTTCAAAACGTAGTCTCATCTCGTTCTTGGAGGGGATTGCTCTATCATACTGGGGATTGCTATGCTTTTGCATACTCCCTTGAGCTGTAACTACTGAACGCTTGTTCCTGATGTACTCTCCTTGGAGGAGAGGTCTTCCCCACACGGTCCTGGATGCTGGAGATTCATACAGGGTGGAAGGAAGACGGCGCGGCTCCAGCTAAGCTACGGCGGTTGTGGAGTCTGTGGTGGTTGTGGTGTCCGGTGCGGTGCTTGTAGGCCTCGGCGCAAACTAGGACGCGTCTATCAATGGATGTACCCGGTCGGGGTGCCAGGAGATCCGTTACAGATATTATGGGGCTAGGGAGGGGGATATTATGGGGCTGGGTAGGGGGATATTATGTATATCATATATATTATGATACTGATGTCTTGATCTTATGTCTCTGCTTCTCCATGTCTGGTGTCTTGATCTTATGTCCCTGCTTCTCCATGACTGATGTCCTGATCTTATGTCTCTGCTTCTCCATGACTGATGTCCTGATCTTATGTCCCTGCTTCTCCATAACTGGTGTCCTGATCTTATGTCCCTGCTTCTCCATGACTGGTGTCCTGATCGTATGTCTCTGCTTCTCCATGACTGGTGTCCTGATCTTATGTCTCTGCTTCTCCATGACTGGTGTCCTGATCTTCTGTCTCTGCTTCTCCATGACTTGTGTCCTGATCTTATGTCCCTGCTTCTCCATGACTGATGTCCTGATCTTATGTCTCTGCTTCTCCATGACTGATGTCCTGATCTTATGTCCCTGCTTCTCCATGACTGGTGTCCTGATCTTATGTCCCTGCTTCTCCATGACTGGTGTCCTGATCTTATGTCTCTGCTTCTCCATGACTGGTGTCCTGATCTTATGTCTCTGCTTCTCCATGACTGGTGTCCTGATCTTCTGTCTCTGCTTCTCCATGTCTGGTGTCCTGATCTTCTGTCTCTGCTTCTCCATGACTGGTGTCCTGATCTTCTGTCTCTGCTTCTCCATGACTTGTGTCCTGATCTTATGTCCCTGCTTCTCCATGACTGGTGTCCTGATCTTATGTCTCTGCTTCTCCATGACTGATGTCCTGATCTTATGTCTCTGCTTCTCCATGACTGGTGTCCTGATCTTATGTCTCTGCTTCTCCATGACTGATGTCCTGATCTTATGTCCCTGCTTCTCCATGACTGGTGTCCTGATCTTATGTCCCTGCTTCTCCATGACTGGTGTCCTGATCTTATGTCTCTGCTTCTCCATGACTGATGTCCTGATCTTCTGTCTCTGCTTCTCCATGACTTGTGTCCTGATCTTCTGTCTCTGCTTCTCCATGACTTGTGTCCTGATCTTATGTCCCTGCTTCTCCATGACTGGTGTCCTGATCTTATGTCTCTGCTTCTCCATGACTGATGTCCTGATCTTATGTCTCTGCTTCTCCATGACTGGTGTCCTGATCTTATGTCTCTGCTTCTCCATGACTGATGTCCTGATCTTATGTCCCTGCTTCTCCATGACTGGTGTCCTGATCTTATGTCCCTGCTTCTCCATGACTGGTGTCCTGATCTTATGTCTCTGCTTCTCCATGACTGGTGTCCTGATCTTCTGTCTCTGCTTCTCCATGACTTGTGTCCTGATCTTATGTCCCTGCTTCTCCATGACTGGTGTCCTGATCTTATGTCTCTGCTTCTCCATGACTGATGTCCTGATCTTATGTCTCTGCTTCTCCATGACTGGTGTCCTGATCTTATGTCTCTGCTTCTCCATGACTGATGTCCTGATCTTATGTCCCTGCTTCTCCATGACTGGTGTCCTGATCTTATGTCCCTGCTTCTCCATGACTGGTGTCCTGATCTTATGTCTCTGCTTCTCCATGACTGATGTCCTGATCTTCTGTCTCTGCTTCTCCATGACTTGTGTCCTGATCTTATGTCTCTGCTTCTCCATGACTGATGTCCTGATCTTATGTCCCTGCTTCTCTATGACTGATGTCTTGATCTTATGTCCCTGCTTCTCCATGACTGGTGTCCTGATCTTATGTCCCTGCTTCTCTATGACTGGTGTCCTGATCTTATGCCCTGCTTCTCTATGACTGATGTCTTGATCTTATGTCCCTGCTTCTCCATGACTGGTGTCCTGATCTTATGTCCCTGCTTCTCCATGACTTGGAGCCTGATCTTATGTACCTGCTTCTCCATGACTTGTGTCCTGATCTTATGTCTCTGCTTCTCCATGACTGATGTCCTGATCTTATGTCTCTGCTTCTCCATGACTGATGTCCTGATCTTATGTCCCTGCTTCTCTTTGACTGATGTCTTGATCTTATGTCCCTGCTTCTCCATGACTGGTGTCCTGATCTTATGTCCCTGCTTCTCTATGACTGGTGTCCTGATCTTATGTCCCTGCTTCTCTATGACTGATGTCTTGATCTTATGTCCCTGCTTCTCCATGACTGGTGTCCTGATCTTATGTCCCTGCTTCTCCATGACTGATGTCCTGATTTTATGTCTCAGCTTCTCCATGTCTGGTGTCCTGATCTTCTGTCCCTGCTTCTCCATGACTTGTGTCCTGATCTTATGTCTCTGCTTCTCCATGACTGATGTCCTTATCTTATGTCCCTGCTTCTCCATGACTGGTGTGCTGATCTTATGTCCCTGCTTCTCTATGACTGATGTATTGATCTTATGTCTCTGCTTCTCCATGTCTGGTGTCTTGATCTTATGTCTCTGCTTCTCCATGACTGGTGTCCTGATCATATGTCTCTGCTTCTCCATGACTGGTGTCCTGATCTTCTGTCTCTGCTTCTCCATGACTTGTGTCCTGATCTTATGTCCCTGCTTCTCCATGACTGGTGTCCTGATCTTATGTCTCTGCTTCTCCATGACTGATGTCCTGATCTTATGTCTCTGCTTCTCCATGACTGGTGTCCTGATCTTATGTCTCTGCTTCTCCATGACTGGTGTCCTGATCTTATGTCCCTGATTCTCCATGACTGGTGTCCTGATCTTATGTCCCTGCTTCTCCATGACTGGTGTCCTGATCTTATGTCTCTGCTTCTCCATGACTGATGTCCTGATCTTCTGTCTCTGCTTCTCCATGACTTGTGTCCTGATCTTATGTCTCTGCTTCTCCATGACTGATGTCCTGATCTTATGTCCCTGCTTCTCTATGACTGATGTCTTGATCTTATGTCCCTGCTTCTCCATGACTGGTGTCCTGATCTTATGTCCCTGCTTCTCTATGACTGGTGTCCTGATCTTATGCCCTGCTTCTCTATGACTGATGTCTTGATCTTATGTCCCAGCTTCTCCATGACTGGTGTCCTGATCTTATGTCCCTGCTTCTCTATGACTGATGTCTTGATCTTATGTCTCTGCTTCTCCATGACTGATGTCCTGATCTTATGTCTCTGCTTCTCCATGACTGATGTCCTGATCTTATGTCCCTGCTTCTCCATGACTGGTGTCCTGATCTTATGTCTCTGCTTCTCCATGACTGATGTCCTGATCTTATGTCTCTGCTTCTCCATGACTGATGTCCTGATCTTATGTCCCTGCTTCTCCATGACTGGTGTCCTGATCTTATGTCTCTGCTTCTCCATGACTGATGTCCTGATCTTATGTACCTGCTTCTCCATGACTGGTGTCCTGATCTTATGTCTCTGCTTCTCCATGACTTGTGTCCTGATCTTATGTCTCTGCTTCTCCATGACTGATGTCCTGATCTTATGTCTCTGCTTCTCCATGACTGATGTCCTGATCTTATGTCCCTGCTTCTCTATGACTGATGTCTTGATCTTATGTCCCTGCTTCTCCATGACTGGTGTCCTGATCTTATGTCCCTGCTTCTCCATGACTGGTGTCCTGATCTTATGTCCCTGCTTCTCTATGACTGATGTCTTGATCTTATGTCCCTGCTTCTCCATGACTGGTGTCCTGATCTTATGTCCCTGCTTCTCTATGACTGATGTCTTGATCTTATGTCCCTGCTTCTCCATGACTGATGTCCTGATCTTATGTCTCTGCTTCTCCATGACTGATGTCCTGATCTTATGTCCCTGCTTCTGCATGACTGGTGTCCTGATCTTATGTCTCTGCTTCTCCATGACTGATGTCCTGATCTTATGTCTCTGCTTCTCCTTGACTGATGTCCTGATCTTATGTCTCTGCTTCTCCTTGACTGATGTCCTGATCTTATGTCTCTGCTTCTCCATGACTGATGTCCTGATCCTATGCCCCTGCTTCTCCATGACTGATGTCCTGATCTTATGCCTCTGCTTCTCCATGACTGGTGTCCTGATCTTATGTCTCTGCTTCTCCATGTCTGGTGTCCTGATCTTCTGTCTCTGCTTCTCCATGACTGGTGTCCTGATCTTCTGTCTCTGCTTCTCCATGACTTGTGTCCTGATCTTATGTCTCTGCTTCTCCATGACTGGTGTCCTGATCTTATGTCCCTGCTTCTCTATGACTGATGTCTTGACCTTATGTCCCTGCTTCTCCATGACTGGTGTCCTGATCTTATGTCCCTGCTTCTCCATGTCTGGTGTCCTGATCTTCTGTCTCTGCTTCTCCATGACTGGTGTCCTGATCTTCTGTCTCTGCTTCTCCATGACTTGTGTCCTGATCTTATGTCCCTGCTTCTCTATGACTGATGTCTTGATCTTATGTCCCTGCTTCTCCATGACTGGTGTCCTGATCTTATGTCCCTGCTTCTCCATGACTGGTGTCATGATCTTATGTCCCTGCTTCTCCATGACTGGTGTCCTGATCTTATGTCTCTGCTTCTCCATGTCTGGTGTCCTGATCTTCTGTCTCTGCTTCTCCATGACTGGTGTCCTGATCTTCTGTCTCTGCTTCTCCATGACTTGTGTCCTGATCTTATGTCTCTGCTTCTCCATGACTGATGTCCTGATCTTATGTCCCTGCTTCTCTCTGACTGATGTCTTGATCTTATGTCCCTGCTTCTCCATGACTGGTGTGCTGATCTTATGTCCCTGCTTCTCTATGACTGATGTATTGATCTTATGTCTCTGCTTCTCCATGACTGATGTCCTGATCTTATGTCTCTGCTTCTCCATGACTGATGTCCTGATCTTATGTCCCTGCTTCTCCATGACTGGTGTCCTGATCTTATGTCTCTGCTTCTCCATGACTGATGTCCTGATCTTATGTCTCTGCTTCTCCATGACTGATGTCCTGATCTTATGTCCCTGCTTCTCCATGACTTGTGTCCTGATCTTATGTCCCTGCTTCTCCATGACTTGTGTCCTGATCTTATGTCTCTGCTTCTCCATGTCTGGTGTCTTGATCTTATGTCTCTGCTTCTCCATGACTGGTGTCCTGATCTTATGTCTCTGCTTCTCCATGACTGGTGTCCTGATCTTCTGTCTCTGCTTCTCCATGACTTGTGTCCTGATCTTATGTCCCTGCTTCTCCATGACTGGTGTCCTGATCTTATGTCTCTGCTTCTCCATGACTGATGTCCTGATCTTATGTCTCTGCTTCTCCATGACTGGTGTCCTGATCTTATGTCTCTGCTTCTCCATGACTGATGTCCTGATCTTATGTCCCTGATTCTCCATGACTGGTGTCCTGATCTTATGTCCCTGCTTCTCCATGACTGGTGTCCTGATCTTATGTCTCTGCTTCTCCATGACTGATGTCCTGATCTTCTGTCTCTGCTTCTCCATGACTTGTGTCCTGATCTTCTGTCTCTGCTTCTCCATGACTTGTGTCCTGATCTTATGTCCCTGCTTCTCCATGACTGGTGTCCTGATCTTATGTCTCTGCTTCTCCATGACTGATGTCCTGATCTTATGTCTCTGCTTCTCCATGACTGGTGTCCTGATCTTATGTCTCTGCTTCTCCATGACTGGTGTCCTGATCTTATGTCCCTGCTTCTCCATGACTGGTGTCCTGATCTTATGTCCCTGCTTCTCCATGACTGGTGTCCTGATCTTATGTCTCTGCTTCTCCATGACTGGTGTCCTGATCTTCTGTCTCTGCTTCTCCATGACTTGTGTCCTGATCTTATGTCCCTGCTTCTCCATGACTGGTGTCCTGATCTTATGTCTCTGCTTCTCCATGACTGATGTCCTGATCTTATGTCTCTGCTTCTCCATGACTGGTGTCCTGATCTTATGTCTCTGCTTCTCCATGACTGATGTCCTGATCTTATGTCCCTGCTTCTCCATGACTGGTGTCCTGATCTTATGTCCCTGCTTCTCCATGACTGGTGTCCTGATCTTATGTCTCTGCTTCTCCATGACTGGTGTCCTGATCTTCTGTCTCTGCTTCTCCATGACTTGTGTCCTGATCTTATGTCTCTGCTTCTCCATGACTGATGTCCTGATCTTATGTCCCTGCTTCTCTATGACTGATGTCTTGATCTTATGTCCCTGCTTCTCCATGACTGGTGTCCTGATCTTATGTCCCTGCTTCTCTATGACTGGTGTCCTGATCTTATGCCCTGCTTCTCTATGACTGATGTCTTGATCTTATGTCCCTGCTTCTCCATGACTGGTGTCCTGATCTTATGTCCCTGCTTCTCCATGACTTGGAGCCTGATCTTATGTACCTGCTTCTCCATGACTTGTGTCCTGATCTTATGTCTCTGCTTCTCCATGACTGATGTCCTGATCTTATGTCTCTGCTTCTCCATGACTGATGTCCTGATCTTATGTCCCTGCTTCTCTTTGACTGATGTCTTGATCTTATGTCCCTGCTTCTCCATGACTGGTGTCCTGATCTTATGTCCCTGCTTCTCTATGACTGGTGTCCTGATCTTATGTCCCTGCTTCTCTATGACTGATGTCTTGATCTTATGTCCCTGCTTCTCCATGACTGGTGTCCTGATCTTATGTCCCTGCTTCTCCATGACTGATGTCCTGATTTTATGTCTCAGCTTCTCCATGTCTGGTGTCCTGATCTTCTGTCCCTGCTTCTCCATGACTTGTGTCCTGATCTTATGTCTCTGCTTCTCCATGACTGATGTCCTTATCTTATGTCCCTGCTTCTCCATGACTGGTGTCCTGATCTTATGCCTCTGCTTCTCCATGACTGATGTCCTGATCTTATGTCCCTGCTTCTCCATGACTGATGTCCTGATCTTATGTCCCTGCTTCTCCATGACTGATGTCCTGATCTTATGCCTCTGCTTCTCCATGACTGATGTCCTGATCTTATGTCCCTGCTTCTCCATGACTGGTGTCCTGATCTTATGTCCCCGCTTCTCCATGACTGATGTCCTGATCTTATGTCCATGCTTCTCCATGACTGGTGTCATGATCTTATGTCCCTGCTTCTCCATGACTGGTGTCCTGATCTTATGTCTCTGCTTCTCCATGACTGGTGTCCTGATCTTATGTCCCCGCTTCTCCATGACTGGTGTCCTGATCGTATGTCCCTGCTTCTCCATGACTGGTGTCCTGATCTTATGTCCCTGCTTCTCCATGACTGATGTCCTGATCTTATGTCCCTGCTTCTCCATGACTGGTGTCCTGATCTTATGTCTCTGCTTCTCCATGACTGATGTCCTGATCTTATGTCCCTGCTTCTCCATGACTGGTGTCCTGATCTTATGTCCCTGCTTCTCCATGACTGGTGTCCTGATCTTATGTCTCTGCTTCTCCATGACTGGTGTCCTGATCTTATGTCCCGCTTCTCCATGACTGGTGTCCTGATCGTATGTCCCTGCTTCTCCATGACTGGTGTCCTGATCTTATGTCCCTGCTTCTCCATTACTGGTGTCCTGATCTTATGTCCCTGCTTCTCCATGCCTGATGTCCTGATCTTATGTCCCTGCTTCTCCATGACTTGGAGCCTGATCTTATGTCCCTGCTTCTCCATTACTTGTGTCCTGATCTTATGTCTCTGCTTCTCCATGACTGATGTCCTGATCTTATGTCCCTGCTTCTCCATGACTGGTGTCCTGATCTTATGTCCCCGCTTCTCCATGACTGATGTCCTGATCTTATGTCCATGCTTCTCCATGACTGGTGTCATGATCTTATGTCCCTGCTTCTCCATGACTGGTGTCCTGATCTTATGTCTCTGCTTCTCCATGACTGGTGTCCTGATCTTATGTCCCCGCTTCTCCATGACTGGTGTCCTGATCGTATGTCCCTGCTTCTCCATGACTGGTGTCCTGATCTTATGTCCCTGCTTCTCCATGACTGGTGTCCTGATCGTATGTCCCTGCTTCTCCATGACTGGTGTCCTGATCTTATGTCCCTGCTTCTCCATGACTGATGTCCTGATCTTATGTCCCTGCTTCTCCATGACTGGTGTCCTGATCTTATGTCTCTGCTTCTCCATGACTGATGTCCTGATCTTATGTCCTTGCTTCTCCATGACTGGTGTCCTGATCTTATGTCCCTGCTTCTCCATGACTGGTGTCCTGATCTTATGTCTCTGCTTCTCCATGACTTTTGTCCTGATCTTATGTCCCGCTTCTCCATGACTGGTGTCCTGATCATATGTCCCTGCTTCTCCATGACTGGTGTCCTGATCTTATGTCCCTGCTTCTCCATTACTGGTGTCCTGATCTTATGTCCCTGCTTCTCCATGCCTGATGTCCTGATCTTATGTCCCTGCTTCTCCATGACTTGGAGCCTGATCTTATGTCCCTGCTTCTCCATGACTTGTGTCCTGATCTTATGTCTCTGCTTCTCCATGACTGATGTCCTGATCTTATGTCCCTGCTTCTCCATGACTGGTGTCCTGATCTTATGTCCCCGCTTTTCCATGACTGATGTCCTGATCTTATGTCCATGCTTCTCCATGACTGGTGTCATGATCTTATGTCTCTGCTTCTCCATGACTGGTGTCCTGATCTTATGTCTCTGATTCTCCATGACTGGTGTCCTGATCTTATGTCCCCGCTTCTCCATGACTGGTGTCCTGATCGTATGTCCCTGCTTCTCCATGACTGGTGTCCTGATCTTATGTCCCTGCTTCTCCATGACTGATGTCCTGATCTTATGTCCCTGCTTCTCCATGACTGGTGTCCTGATCTTATGTCTCTGCTTCTCCATGACTGATGTCCTGATCTTATGTCCCTGCTTCTCCATGACTGGTGTCCTGATCTTATGTCCCTGCTTCTCCATGACTGGTGTCCTGATCTTATGTCTCTGCTTCTCCATGACTGGTGTCCTGATCTTATGTCCCGCTTCTCCATGACTGGTGTCCTGATCGTATGTCCCTGCTTCTCCATGACTGGTGTCCTGATCTTATGTCCCTGCTTCTCCATGCCTGATGTCCTGATCTTATGTCCCTGCTTCTCCATGACTTGGAGCCTGATCTTATGTACCTGCTTCTCCATGACTTGTGTCTTGATCTTATGTCTCTGCTTCTCCATGACTGATGTCCTGATCTTATGTCTCTGCTTCTCCATGACTGATGTCCTGATCTTATGTCCTCGCTTCTCGATGACTGGTGTCCTGATCTTATGTCCCTTCTTCTCCAAGACTTGTGTCCTGATCTTATGTCCCTGCTTCTCCATGACTGGTCTCCTGATCTTATGTCCCTGCTTCTCCATGACTGTTGTCCTGATCTGGATTGCTGGGACTGAGATGAATATAAAGTCACAACCTGCAGATTGCTCCTTCAATGGGGGAAAAAAATATTTGAACCCCTGCTGATTTCAACGACAACAAAAAAAAAACAACAAAGAAGAAAACACGTCAAAAAAGTTATAAATTCATTTGCAAGTCAGTGAGGGCATCAATAAAACGTAGTCCCTGCAATAATCTGGAGCAGAGCGTTTTTTAAGCATGGGTGGACTGGAAACTTCGACCTTCCCAACAAGAACCATGGGAAAAACCTGAAGTGATCTGGGCGGAGCTTCCTCTAAAAGTCAAGCTTAATAGGTCAATGACTAGCCCAGGCAAATTACATTTTATTCCCAGCCAGTAGTTGAGGCAGCTATCATGTTCCATGTTTGCTCTTGGTCTGTCAATCATGCCTTTGATAACGTCTGGGCCAAGGTGAAGAGGATGATGGATGAGGAGGGGAGAGCAGCGACAGTACCAAGTGGTGACCCCCAGTGACAGTCAAGGTTAACGAGTCGGAGAGGGTGCTCAAGGAGATGCTAAGCCAGGGGCCTGTCACTGGAGCTCCAGGTGGCACAACAGGGACTCCCGATCAGTATCCCCTTAAACCAGGCCTCCACAGACAGCAGCCAGTGGAGGCTCTATAGGGACCTCATGGAATCCTACCTGGCCAAGCTGCTACATTCATTGGATAACCAGAGCGCGCTCATCCAACTGAACATTGATGCCACTCAGGGCGCATTGGTTCCCAGCACTGCCTCCTCCATCCAAGTGACCTCCCCCGCACACCCATAGCTTGGCCACACCTCCCCAATGCCTCCACCACCTCCACTGCCACTGCCTCCTGGGGAGATGCTAACTTGTGGCTTGGGGCCCTGTGGCAAGGCTCTGTGATGGTGATATTTTGTAAGTAGATGGTGTGACGGAGTGCCCTTCTCACTTTGTCTTGGAGAGGACTGTTTACCAGCCTCCTGCCCTGCGACTATGGCCCTGGGACAGATTGCCCTTTAAACACAGTATTCGGCCATACCAGAGTGTATGTCACTCATTCTGGCCCTTTACATACAGGGGGGTCATTCGTTACTTGCCCTGTGGGAGCGGTGATACCCCAGATAGCTATGCCATGGAGCCCATTCATATAATGAAAGACTATGGGAAAGACTTTAGCTACATGGCAATTGAACTGTGTGAAGAGGATCTGAGCGCTATTCGGTAGTTTTGTGCGCTCAGATCCCAGCTATCTGGGGATATGTGAAATGAGAGTAAATGTGAATTGCAGTAATGCTGATGGGTTGTCAAACTAGAGAATTGACCAACAAATACTTTTGTCCGGACATCCCCAGGCCGATCCGTTGGGATCAGACCGTGTATGCTGGCTTATGGTCACGGGGGAGGTGTGTAACGGAACCCATCACTGTTTTACCCTGTTTTATGATTATTATGGTTAATATATAATCCTACTATTATACTGTATGTATGTTGGTTTATGCTCTGCAGAATATTAGCCTAGACTAGTGCAGACCTTGGCATGGGAGATAATCCTATTACAGAGACTCCTGATAAGATAAGGAAGTCTATTGTATAAAGTGTTTTCATTCTCAGACATAAGAACAAAGAAGGATGATCTAATCCATGTCTGATTGTATCAAAGTTGCCAGGAAGCCTCAGGGAGGTGTGACCCACCTATTGTCCCTATATGTGTATTGTGTGGCCAACTATGAGGGATGTGAAATGTCTGTGTATTATGGGTAAAAGATACTTTTACTAACTTTTGAACCCCTGGTCTGATTCATGCCATTTTTTAATATGTTGTTCCACAATTTATGTTGTTCATAAAAATGTAAGATTTATTTATGTACTATGTAAAATCATAAAGTTATAAAAATGTATAAAAATGTGTAGGTTTTAGCTGGTAGATACAGTAATAAACTCAATTATCTCCCAAACAAAGGGGAGGTAAACTGTGCGCGTTACTACGGTGTTATTGATTGTTCTATACCTCCCCCTGGGTGTGTTCTGTTTGTACCTGACTGTAATAAAAACCAGGCTGGGTATGCCAGCAAAAGAGTTCACTGCTTGACCCTCAAACACAGAGCTTATGTCTCGTTCTTGGGGGGATTCATGGTATGCTTTTACAGACTGACTGCCAGGAGTCTAAGCATCTTGGGGTGCTTTTCCTGTTCAGCTGCTAGCGGCTATTCGTGAGGCTCCAGTTAAACTACGTCGGTTGGGGAGTCTGTGGTGGATGTGGTGTCCGGTGCGGTGCTTGTAGTCCTCGGCGCAAGCTAGGACGCGTCCATCAACGGAGGTACCCGGTCGGAGTGCCAGTAGATCAGTTACAGCATACATCTAGACTAATACTGCTATGGTGGTGGACTATGCACTAGTGATGCATGTGATCCTGACCTCAGGACGCTGACCTTTGTGTCCTCTCCGTATTAATGTTTTTGTTCCCCTATTGCTGATACCATGAGTATCCTTTAACATGTGCTAACACGTGTATAGCTGATGGATGTGATATCAATGTTGATGAACAATATCATATGGAGAATGTGATAGTATTATTATTATCTATATTTATATCACACCAACATATTCCGTAGCGCTGTACAGGGGTTTAGTACATGGCAAAAAACAAATTAAACACCTTGTAAGGAATGGAGGGCCCTGTTTTTGAGCATATAATGAAATGTACATATAGCTTGTTTCCAAGGCACTGACACAAGATTTAAAACTCACAAACTTACAATCTAAGGGTTTAGGTGTGATACAAGAGGGTGACAAATGCAAAATGGCGGCGTGAAAGCAATGTGTTCAGTCAATTGGAGGGGTCTGTGTGTTGTACTGTAGTGTGTGGGTGTGAGTGTTATTATGCTGTGGAGTGCAAAGGTGTAATTATAAAGGCTGAAGGTGATATGATTTTTTAAACAGGTGAGTTTTTAGTAATTTTTTTAAGGTTTTGAGGCAGGAAGATCATCTAATGGAGCGAGGCAAGGAGTTCCAAATAGTAGGGGCAGCATGAGAAAAGTCTTGAAGACAGGAGTGAGAGGAGGTGATAAGAGAGGAGGAAAGAAGAAGGTCGTTAGCAGAACGAAGGGGCTGGTTGGGAGAGTATTTTGAAACGAGCAGAGATATAAGGGGGTGCACTGTTGTTGAGGGCTTTATATGTTAGGGCCATGATTCTAAATGTGATTCGGGAAGCTCTGGGAAGCCAGTGGAGTGACAGAGAGGAGCTGCAGACACTGAGCGTTTGGTATTGAAGATGAGTCTAGCGGATACCTCATTATGGATTGGAGGGGAGACAGACGAGAGATGGCGAGGCCAGCAAGGAGTGAATTGCAGTAGTCGAGTCGAGATATGATGAGAGTGAATTAGAATTTTAGCTGTGTCTTGTGTAAGATAATGACGAATTTTGGAGATGTTTTTTAGGTGAAACTGGCAAGCTTTTGTTATCGATTGTATGTGAGGAATGAAAGAGAGGGCAGGATCCAGTAGAACCCCAAGACATCGGGCCCGGGAGGTGGGAGTGATGATGGCGTTGTCAACAGTGAGAGATATTTGAGGAGTTGAAGCTGTAGTAGAGGGTGGAAAGATTAGGAGTTCAGTCTTAGACATGTTGAGTTTGAGTTGACCGGTAGACATCCAGGAGGATATGCTAGAGAGGCAGTTGGAAACTTGAGCTAAAAGAGAGGGGGATAGATCGGGTGCAGAGAGGTAGATTTGAGTATCATCTGCATAGAGATGGTACTGAAATCCAAAGGATTTTATAAGAGTGCCAAGGGAGGAGGCGTAGATGGAGAAGAGGCGGGGGCCTAGGATAGAACCTCGGGAACGCCAACAGACAGAGGGAGTGGTGAAGAAGAGGTGCCAGAGAAGGAGACGCTAAATGTACGATCTTTAAGATAGGATATGAACCATGAAAGAGCTGTGCCTTGGATGCCAAAAGAGCAGAGAGTTTGGATTAGAAGAGGGTGGTCAACTGTGTCGAAGACAGCAGAGAGATCCAGGAGAATTAGAATGGAGAAGTGACCCTTTGATTTGGCGGTTAGCAAGTCATTGGTGACTTTTGTGAGGGCTGTTTCTGTAGAGTGTTGGACCCGGAAACCAGATTGGAAGGGGTCAAGTAGGGAATTGGAGGAAATAAATTGAGTGAGGCGATTGTAAACAAGCCGCTCAAGGAGTTTAGAAGCCAGGGGAAGTAGTGAGATAGGGCGATAGTTGGAAACAGAAGCTGGGTCAGATGAGGGCTTCTTGAGAATGGGTGTAACTGTGGCGTGTTTTAAGGAGGATGGAAACTTGGCAGTGTTTAGGGAGAGGTTGAATAGATGTGTGAGAGATGGGATAAGTGTGGCGGATAGGGGAGGGTACACCTGGACCACTGACGCTGGTCACAAGTATTTATTGTAAGATGACACATCATTATTAA
This sequence comes from Discoglossus pictus, assembly GCA_027410445.1. Lineage (NCBI taxonomy): Eukaryota > Metazoa > Chordata > Amphibia > Anura > Alytidae > Discoglossus > Discoglossus pictus. Next base: position 15,134 of record JAPZIH010000303.1, read on the forward strand.
TGGTCATGGCCAGTGGGTTATCCAGAGACCTAGCTAATAGTTAGTAATACTTGCAGATGGGAATCAGGGTAGTTGGTATATTGGTACAGTACTGTACATGTAGTTTTTTGTCTCGTTTTTTTATCCTTCTCAATCTTTTTTTCAGATTTTTGTTTTGGGAACACAATGTATGTGTGTAACTGGATTGGATTACAAAGTCCAGAGGTTAATGCATCTGTTTAATTAGCAGATGAATACCAGATGTAAGTGCTATGCGCATTACTGGTTACTTATATTAAATGGAGTGATGTATGATGAGATTTGTATTCATCATAGTCTAGTTCCTGTGGTGTAGTGACCACATGTGACCCTAGTATATGTTATGCATCATCATTATTATTATTATTATACACTATTACCTTTAACCCTTTACGTGTCCCCTTTTTTCCCAAACAGCCTCTTGTCCTTCCGGGATCAACCCACACCACTCCCATGATATTAATACTCAGTGTCTGCAGCTCCTCTCTGTCGGTCACTCCACTGGCTTCCCAGAGCCTCCAGAATCAAATTTAAAATAATGACCCTAACATATAAAGCCCTCAACAACAATGCATACTGTAACGGAACCCATCACTGTTTTACCCTGTGTTATGATTACTATTATGGTTAAAATATGATCCTACTATTATACTGCATGTATGTTGGTTTATGCTCTGCAGAATATTGGCCCAGACTAGTGCAGACCTTGGCATGGGAGATAATCCTGTTACAGATAAGGAAGTCTATTGTATAAAGTGTTTTCATTCTCAGATATAAGAACAAAGAAGTGTAATTGAATCAATGTCTGATTGTATCAAACTTGCCAGGTAGCCTCGGGGAGGTGTGACCACACCTATTGTTCTCTTTATGTGTATTGTGTGGCCAAATATGGGCATGTGTATTGCCTGTGGGAAGAGATGTGTATAAATATTTCTGCACAACAAAATAAAGTTCAGTACTACTTGACCCTTCAAAACGTAGCCTTGTCTCGTTCTTGGAGGGGATTGCTATATTACTGGGGATTGCTATGCGCTGCATACTCCCTGGGAGCTTTAAGCTACGGCGGTTGTGGAGTCTGTGGTAGTGTGGTGTCCGGTGCGGTGCTTGTAGGCCTCAACGCAAACTAGGACGCGTCCATCAACAAAGGTATCCGGTCGGGGTACCAGTAGATCCGTTACATTGGCTGGCAGTGGTGGGATGGCGTCCTAGTAAGAGGAAAAGCAGCACGGAGACACCGGTAACGTTTGGAGTTACAAATTGAGGGCAACGCTAGTATCCGTACAGCGCCCCTGGCTACAGCAGGATGGAACCGGCTAGTTTTCAGACGGCGTTCCATGATGAGGAGGGGGAGGCGGCCGCGGACTACAGGGATGCAGACAGAAAGGAACTCTGGTATGTTGCCCTGGAAGATGCCCAATGGCGGCGAGGTGAGAGTGTCCACAGTGATGAGCAGCGGCTACAGAAGCGTGTGGCTATGCAGATGTTTCTATTGGGAGAGCAGCCCCTGGATGAGTGGGTGACAAGACTAGAGACCCTGGTATGGCGAGAGCTCTGGCTAGACAACGCATACCAGGCCCTCTGGTGGCATACCGTTCGACTTACCCCCTGGACGTCTGAACACGACTTACCGGAGGGGAATGATTATGATGGCCCGGGTTTATTATGGGATGCCTTGGAGGACGACATTGATCTTGGCAGCATGGAGGGGTCTAGGTTTTGGGACATCTACGACTACCGGATGGGCATGTATGTCTGGGATGACGAAGGCGAGGTGAGCAAAGACATGACCCACCTGGTAACGAGAGAGTGGGAGCTGGAGCAGGACTACCAACACCTGCTCAGCTTCGTGCAGCCCCAACCTACTCGACAAGCAGAACCAGACCTCATTGACTGGTCCTGGTATGACCTCCAGATGGCAGGTAGAGATGGGACCGAGGTCTCTCTACCAGCCCTACAGGGGGCAGAAGGTGTTGTCCTTTTCCCCCCAGCGGCAGTGTGAACCCCAGGGGGCAGAAGGTGTCGTCTTTCCCCCCCAGCGTCAGTGTGAACCCCAGGGGCAGAAGGTGTCATCCTGCCCCCCAGCGGCTGTGTGAACCACAGGGGGCAGAAGGTGTCGTCCTTCCCCCCCAGCGGCAGTTGGAACCCCAGGGGGCAGAAGGTGTCGTCCTTCCCCCCCAGCGGCAGTGTGAACCCCAGGGGGCAGAAGGTGTCGTCCTTCCCCCCCAGCGGCAGTGTGAACCCCAGGGGGCAGAAGGTGTCGTCCTTCCCCCCCAGCGTCAGTGTGAACCCCAGGGGGCAGAAGGTGTCGTCCTAGCCCCCCAGTGGCAGTGTGAACCCCAGGGGGCAGAAGGTGTCGTCCTTCCCTCCCAGCGGCAGTGTGAACCACAGGGGGCAGAAGGTGTCGTCCTTCCCCCCCAGCAGCAGTGTGAACCCCAGGGGGCAGAAGGTGTCGTCCTTCCCCCCCCCCCAGCGGCAGTGTGAACCCCAGGGGGCAGAAGGTGTCGTCCTTCCCCCCCAGTGGCAGTGTGAACCCCAGGGGGCAGAAGGTGTCATCCTCCCCCCCCCAGCGGTAGTGTGAACCCCAGGGGGCAGAAGGTGTCGTCCTTCCACCCCAGCGACAGTTTACCCTGACAAGGGGAGACACCAATCTCCCAGACGGCGCAGATGGGACCGTGGTCTCTGCGCCCACAGCCTGTCCAGATCCCCAACTACCCTCACTGGGACAACCGGAGGAGGGGGTAAGTACAAATTCCCTTCCCAAGCTAACTTCTAATGTGGCCCCAGGGTTAACAGAGGAAATGTTAACCCCCACGGACCCCCACGTTTCCCTGGCTACTGAGCCGGAATATGTCCCAAGTACCCTAGCAGAAGAGCTGACGTGTGACGAAGTTCCCTTCGCCACTTTGTCTTGGAGAGGACTGTTTGCCAGCCTCCTGCCCTGCGACTATGGCCGTGGGACATATTGCCCTTTAAACACAGTATTCGGCCATACCAGAGTGTATGTCACTCATTCTGGCCCTTTACATACAGGGGGGTCATTCGGTACTTGCCCTGTGTTAACCATGATACCCCTGATAACTGTGCCATGGAGCCCATTCATATAATGAAAGACTATGGGAAAGACTTTAGCTCCATGGCAATTGAACTGTGTGAAGAGGATCTGAGCGCTATTCGGTAGTTTTGTGCGCTCAGATCCCAGCTGTAACGATCTGCTTCTTCTAGGGGGCTTGATATGAACCTAGTTCAAACCTACCCCAGCAGAATCATGTAGTTCCTGTTCTCTGTGGCACAAAAGATGGCTTCTGAAGAGGTACAGGCAGAGAATACTGGATCCACGTTACTTAGTGGCCCATAGCAAGACCACTCCCCAAGTCAGGATACAACACACAGAAATAGTCTCACACCTTGTTTATGTGAAAACTATCTCTCGACCTTTATTGAATGATCAAATCAACATATTTATTCTCTCCAATACCACACCCTTGTGTACATTTGTGTATGTGTGATGTCAGACCATCTGGCTTGCAACCTGGGACTATCAAAGCTCTTGAGATCAAATTCATTAGATATCTAGTGAACAAACCTTTATGCTAAACTCAAGTGTTTGCTTAGTACTACTTGAAGTACATACATCTGTCTTGACCCAAGGTCTGTATGTGTGAGTGTGCAATGATCTGCAGCTAACTTCTATGCAGAGCATTTCTACCAATTCCACATATGTTTTATATAACATTTTCCCTCTTATAATATATTATAACGAGGATACATAATAACCATATACAGGCAACATATAACCACACAATAACACATATAACCACACAATAACACATCATCTCAATGTAACAATGTCATGCTCCCTTGGACATATTCATAAATTGCTGACAATATGAGCCCTTAAACAATTAAATCATGACAGTAATGCTGATGGGTTGTCAAACTAGAGAATCCGATCCGTTGGGATCAGACCGTGTATGCCAGCTTATGGTCACGGGGGAGGTTTGTAACGGAACCCATGTTTTACCCTGTTTTATGGTTATTATTATGGTTCAAATATGATCCTACTATTATACTGTATACTGTATACATGTATGTTGGTTTATGCTCTGCAGAATATTGGCCCAGACTAGTGCAGACCTTGGCATGGGAGATAATCCTGTTACAGATAAGGAAGTCTATTGTATAAAGTGTTTTCATTCTCAGATATAAGAACAAAGAAGTGTAATTGAATCAATGTCTGATTGTATCAAAGTTGCCAGGTAGCCTCGGGGAGGTGTGACCCACCTATTGTTCTCTTTATGTGTATTGTGAGGCCAAATATGGGCATGTGTATTGCCTGTGGGAAGAGATGTGTATAAATATTTCTGCACAACAAAATAAAGTCAGTTCTACTTGACCCTTCAAAACGTAGCCTTGTCTCATTCTTGGAGGGGATTGCTATATCATACTGGGGATTGCTATGCGCTGCATATTCCCTGGGAGCTTTAAGCTACGGCGGTTGTGGAGTCTGTGGTAGTGTGGTGTCCGGTGCGGTGCTTGTAGTCCTCGGCGCAAACTAGGACGCGTCCATCAACGGAGGTACCCGGTCGGGGTGCCAGGAGATCCGTTACAACTACCTTATATCTCTGCACTGTTTCAAAGTACTCTCCCAACCGACCCTTCATTCTGCAAATGACCTTCTTCTTTCCTCCTCTTATCACCTCCTCTCACTCCCATCTTCAGGACTTTTCTCGTGCTGCCCCTACTATCTGGAACTCCTTGCCTCGCTCCATTAGACGATCTTCCTGCCTTAAAAAATCTTCTTACCTTCAGCCTTAACATGTACAACTGCGCACTCCACAGGTTAATAACACGCACACCCACACTCTACAGTACAACACACAGACCCCTCCACCTGACTAAACACATTGCATTCACACCGCCATCTTGCACCCTCTTGTATCGCACCTAAACCCTTAGATTGTCTGGGCTCTGGAAGGAGAGGGGGTAGTGAAAGGGTTAAGGACTTCCAGGAAACACAAGACTATTAATAGCTACAAGCTCAGGAAAGGTCAGCGGGATAGAGTGACACTGAGTATGTACAGTGTGGGGGAGGGGCTAAAGAGAGACAGTGTGGGGGAGGGGCTATAGAGAGACAGTGTGTGGGAGGGGCTATAGAGAGACAGTGTGGGGGAGGGGACTATAGAGAGACAGTGTGGGGGAGGGACTATAGAGAGACAGTGTGTGTTATACACAGGAGAGGACTATAGAGAGACAGTGTGTGTTATACACAGGAGGACTATAGAGAGACAGTGTGTGTTATACACAGGAGAGGACTATAGAGAGACAGTGTGTGTTATACACAGGAGGACTATAGAGAGACAGTGTGTGTTATACACAGGAGGGGACTATAGAGAGACAGTGTGTGTTATACACAGGAGAGGACTATAGAGAGACAGTGTGTGTTATACACAGGAGGACTATAGAGAGACAGTGTGTGTTATACACAGGAGAGGACTATAGAGAGACAGTGTGTGTTATACACAGGAGAGGACTATAGAGAGACAGTGTGTGTTATACACAGGAGGGGACTATAGAGAGACAGTGTGTGTTATACACAGGAGAGGACTATAGAGAGACAGTGTGTGTTATACACAGGAGGGGACTATAGAGAGACAGTGTGTGTTATACACAGGAGGGGACTATAGAGAGACAGTGTGTGTTATACACAGGAGGACTATAGAGAGACAGTGTGTGTTATACACAGGAGGGGACTATAGAGAGACAGTGTGTGTTATACACAGGAGGGGACTATAGAGAGACAGTGTGTGTTATACACAGGAGAGGACTATAGAGAGACAGTGTGTGTTATACACAGGAGAGGACTATAGAGAGACAGTGTGTGTTATACACAGGAGGACTATAGAGAGACAGTGTGTGTTATACACAGGAGAGGACTATAGAGAGACAGTGTGTGTTATACACAGGAGGACTATAGAGAGACAGTGTGTGTTATACACAGGAGGAGGACTATAGAGAGACAGTGTGTGTTATACACAGGAGGACTATAGAGAGACAGTGTGTGTTATACACAGGAGAGGACTATAGAGAGACAGTGTGTGTTATACACAGGAGGACTATAGAGAGACAGTGTGTGTTATACACAGGAGGACTATAGAGAGACAGTGTGTGTTATACACAGGTGGTCTATAGAGAGACAGTGTGTGTTTTACACAGGAGAGGACTATAGAGAGACAGTGTGTGTTATACACAGGAGAGGACTATAGAGAGACAGTGTGTGTTATACACAGGAGAGGACTATAGAGAGACAGTGTGTGTTATACACAGGAGGACTATAGAGAGACAGTGTGTGTTATACACAGGAGGGGACTATAGAGAGACAGTGTGTTATACACAGGAGGGGACTATAGAGAGACAGTGTGTGTTATACACAGGAGGGGACTATAGAGAGACAGTGTGTGTTATACACAGGAGGACTATAGAGAGACAGTGTGTGTTATACACAGGAGGGGACTATAGAGAGACAGTGTGTGTTATACACAGGAGGACTATAGAGAGACACAGTGTGTGTTATACACAGGAGGACTATAGAGAGACAGTGTGTGTTATACACAGGAGAGGACTATAGAGAGACAGTGTGTGTTATACACAGGAGAGGACTATAGAGAGACAGTGTGTGTTATACACAGGAGGGGACTATAGAGAGACAGTGTGTGTTATACACAGGAGGGGACTATAGAGAGACAGTGTGTGTTATACACAGGAGGACTATAGAGAGACAGTGTGTGTTATACACAGGAGGACTATAGAGAGACAGTGTGTGTTATACACAGGAGAGGACTATAGAGAGACAGTGTGTGTTATACAGGAGAGGACTATAGAGACAGTGTGTGTTATACACAGGAGAGGACTATAGAGAGACAGTGTGTGTTATACACAGGAGAGGACTATAGAGAGACAGTGTGTGTTATACACAGGAGGGGACTATAGAGAGACAGTGTGTGTTATACACAGGAGGACTATAGAGAGCAGTGTGTGTTATACACAGGAGGGGACTATAGAGAGACAGTGTGTGTTATACAAGGAGGGGACTATAGAGAGACAGTGTGTGTTATACACAGGAGGGGACTATAGAGAGACAGTGTGTTGTTATACACAGGAGGAGGACTATAGAGAGACAGTGTGTTTATACACAGGAGAGGACTATAGAGAGACAGTGTGTGTTATACACAGGAGAGGACTATAGAGAGACAGTGTGTGTTTATACACAGGAGGGGACTATAGAGAGACAGTGTGTGTTATACACAGGAGGGGACTATAGAGAGACAGTGTGTGTTATCACAGGAGAGGACTATAGAGAGACAGTGTGTGTTATACACAGGAGAGGACTATAGAGAGACAGTGTGTGTTATACACAGGAGGACTATAGAGAGACAGTGTGTGTTATACACAGGAGGACTATAGAGAGACAGTGTGTGTTATACACAGGAGAGGACTATAGAGAGACAGTGTGTGTTATACACAGGAGGGGACTATAGAGAGACAGTGTGTGTTATACACAGGAGGGGACTATAGAGAGACAGTGTGTGTTATACACAGGAGAGGACTATAGAGAGACAGTGTGTGTTATACACAGGAGAGACTATAGAGAGACAGTGGTGTGTTATACACAGGAGAGGACTATAGAGAGACAGTGTGTGTTATACACAGGAGGGGACTATAGAGAGACAGTGTGTGTTTATACACAGGAGTGACTATAGAGAGACAGTGTGTGTTATACACAGGGAGGGGACTATAGAGAGACAGTGTGTGTTATACACAGGAGGACTATAGAGAGACAGTGTGTGTATACACAGGAGAGGGAACTATAGAGAGACAGTGTGTGTTATACACAGGAGGGGACTATAGAGAGACATTGTGTGTTATCACAGGGAGGGACTATAGAGAGACAGTGTGTGTTATACACAGGAGGGGACTATAGAGAGACAGTGTGTGTTATACACAGGAGGGGACTATAGAGAGACAGTGTGTGTTATACACAGGAGAGGACTATAGAGAGACAGTGTGTGTTATACACAGGAGAGGACAATAGAGAGACAGTGTGTGTTATACACAGGAGGACTATAGAGAGACAGTGTGTGTTATACACAGGAGGAGGACTATATAGAGAGACAGTGTGTGTTATACACAGGAGAGGACTATAGAGAGACAGTGTGTGTTATACACAGGAGGGGACTATAGAGAGACAGTGTGTGTTATACACAGGAGGGGACTATAGAGAGACAGTGTGTGTTATACACAGGAGAGGACTATAGAGAGACAGTGTGTGTTATACACAGGAGGGGACTATAGAGAGACAGTGTGTGTTATACACAGGAGAGGACTATAGAGAGACAGTGTGTGTTATACACAGGAGAGGACTATAGAGAGACAGTGTGTGTTATACACAGGAGGGGACTATAGAGAGACAGTGTGTGTTATACACAGGAGGGACTATAGAGAGACAGTGTGTGTTATACACAGGAGGGGACTATAGAGAGACAGTGTAGTGTTATACACAGGAGAGGACTATAGAGAGACAGTGTGTGTTATACACAGGAGTGGACTATAGAGAGACAGTGTGTGTTATACACAGGAGAGGACTATAGAGAGACCGTGTGTGTTAGACACAGGAGGGACTATAGAGAGACAGTGTGTGTTATACACAGGAGGGGACTATAGAGAGGACAGTGTGTGTTATACACAGGAGTGGACTATAGAGAGACAGTGTGTGTTATACACAGGGAGGACTATAGAGAGACAGTGTGTGTTATACACAGGAGGAGACTATAGAGAGACAGTGTGTGTTATACACAGGAGAGGACTATAGAGAGACAGTGTGTGTTATACACAGGAGAGGGACTATAGAGAGACAGTGTGTGGTTATACACAGGAGGACTATAGAGAGACAGTGTGTGTTATACACAGGAGGGGACTATAGAGAGACAGTGTGTGTTATACACAGGAGGGGACTATAGAGAGACAGTGTGTGTTATACACAGGAGGGGACTATAGAGAGACAGTGTGTGTTATACACAGGAGAGGACTATAGAGAGACAGTGTGTGTTATACACAGTGAGGGACTATAGAGAGACAGTGTGTGTTATACACAGGAGGACTATAGAGAGACAGTGTGTGTTTATAACACAGGAGAGGACTATAGAGAGACAGTGTGTGTTATACACAGGAGAGGAATATAGAGAGACAGGGTGTGTTATACACAGGAGGGGACTATAGAGAGACAGTGTGTGTTATACACAGAGAGGACTATAGAGAGACAGTGTGTGTTTATACACTAGGAGGACTATAGAGAGACAGTGTGTGTTATACACAGGAGGGACTATAGAGAGACAGGTGTGTGTTATACACAGAGAGGACTATAGAGAGTCAGTGTGTGTTATACACAGGAGGGGACTATAGAGAGACAGTGTGTGTTATACACAGGAGGACTATAGAGAGACAGTGTGTGTTATACACAGGAGGGGACTATAGAGAGACAGTGTGTTATTACACAGGAGGGGACTATAGAGACAGTGTGTTTATACACAGGAGAGGACTATTAGAGACAGTGTGTGTGTTATACACAGGAGAGGACTATAGAGAGACAGTGTGTGTTATACACAGGAGAGGACTATAGAGAGACAGTGTGTGTTATACACAGGAGAGGACTATAGAGAGACAGTGTGTGTTATACACAGGAGGGGACTATAGAGAGACAGTGTGTGTTATACACAGGAGGACTATAGAGAGACAGTGTGTGTTATACACAGGAGAGGACTATAGAGAGACAGTGTGTGTTATACACAGGAGGACTATAGAGAGACAGTGTGTGTTATACACAGGAGAGGACTATAGAGAGCAGTGTGTGTTATACACAGGAGGACTATAGAGAGACAGTGTGTGTTATACCAGGAGAGGACTATAGAGAGACAGTGTGTGTTATACACAGGAGGACTATAGAGAGACAGTGTGTGTTATACACAGGAGGGGACTATAGAGAGACAGTGTGTGTTATACACAGGAGGGGACTATAGAGAGACAGTGTGTGTTATACACAGGAGGGGACTATAGAGAGACAGTGTGTGTTATACACAGGGGAGGACTATAGAGAGACAGTGTGTGTTATACACAGGAGGGACTATAGAGAGACAGTGTGGTGTTATACACAGGAGGGGACTATAGAGAGACAGTGTGTGTTATACACAGGAGAGGACTATAGAGAGACAGTGTGTGTTATACACAGGAGGGGACTATAGAGAGACAGTGTGTGTTATACACAGGAGAGGACTATAGAGAGACAGTGTGTGTTATACACAGGAGAGGACTATAGAGAGACAGTGTGTGTTATACACAGGAGAGGACTATAGAGAGACAGTGTGTGTTATACACAGGAGAGGACTATAGAGAGACAGTGTGTGTTATACACAGGAGGACTATAGAGAGACAGTGTGTGTTATACACAGGAGGACTATAGAGAGACAGTGTGTGTTATACACAGGAGAGGACTATAGAGAGACAGTGTGTGTTATACACAGGAGAGGACTATAGAGAGACAGTGTGTGTTATACACAGGAGAGACCTATAGAGAGACAGTGTGTGGGTTATACACAGGGAGGGGACTATAGAGAGACAGTGTGTGTTATACACAGGAGGACTAAAGAGAGACAGTGTGTGTTATACACAGGAGGGGACTATAGAGAGACAGTGTGTGTTATACACAGGAGGGGACTATAGAGAGACAGTGTGTGTTATACACAGGAGAGGACTATAGAGAGACAGTGTGTGTTATACACAGGAGAGGACTATAGAGAGACAGTGTGTGTTATACACAGGAGGACTATAGAGAGACAGTGTGTGTTATACACAGGAGGGGACTATAGAGAGACAGTGTGTGTTATACACAGGAGGACTATAGAGAGACAGTGTGTGTTATACACAGGAGAGGACTATAGAGAGACAGTGTGTGTTATACACAGGAGAGGACTATAGAGAGACAGTGTGTGTTATACACAGGAGGACTATAGAGAGACAGTGTGTTTAACACAGGAGGGGACTATAGAGAGACAGTGTGTGTTATACACAGGAGAGGACTATAGAGAGACAGTGTGTGTTATACACAGGAGGGGACTATAGAGAGACAGTGTGTGTTATACACAGGAGAGGACTATAGAGAGACAGTGTGTGTTATACACAGGAGAGGACTATAGAGAGACAGTGTGTGTTATACACGGGAGGGGACTATAGAGAGACAGTGTGTGTTATACACAGGAGAGGACTATAGAGAGACAGTGTGTGTTATACACAGGAGGGGACTATAGAGAGACAGTGTGTGTTATACACAGGAGAGGACTATAGAGAGACAGTGTGTGTTATACACAGGAGGGGACTATAGAGAGACAGTGTGTGTTATACACAGGAGGGGACTATAGAGAGACAGTGTGTGTTATACACAGGAGGGGACTATAGAGAGACAGTGTGTGTTTTACAGTTGAGGACTATAGAGAGACAGTGTGTGTGTGTTATACACAGGAGGACTATAGAGAGACAGTGTGTGTTATACACAGGGAGAGGACTATAGAGAGACAGTGTGTGTTATACACAGGAGAGGACTATAGAGAGACAGTGTGTGTTATACACAGGTGGGACTATAGAGAGACAGTGTGTGTTATACACAGGAGAGGACTATAGAGAGACAGTGTGTGTTATACACAGGAGGACTATAGAGAGACAGTGTGTGTTATACACAGGAGGGGACTATAGAGAGACAGTGTGTGTTATACACAGGAGGACTATAGAGAGACAGTGTGTGTTATACACAGGGGGACTATAGAGAGACAGTGTGTGTTATACACAGGAGGGGACTATAGAGAGACAGTGTGTGTTATACACAGGAGAGGACTATAGAGAGACAGTGTGTGTTATACACAGGAGAGGACTATAGAGAGACAGTGTGTGTTATACACAGGAGGACTATAGAGAGACAGTGTGTGTTATACACAGGAGGGACTATAGAGAGAGACAGTGTGTGTTATACACAGGAGGACTATAGAGAGACAGTGTGTGTTATACACAGGAGAGGACTATAGAGAGACAGTGTGTGTTATACACAGGAGAGGACTATAGAGAGACAGTGTGTGTTATACACAGGAGAGGACTATAGAGAGACAGTGTGTGTTATACACAGGAGGACTATAGAGAGACAGTGTGTGTTATACACAGGAGGGGACTATAGAGAGACAGTGTGTGTTATACACAGGAGGGGACTATAGAGAGAGTGTGTGTTATACACAGGAGGACTATAGAGAGACAGTGTGTGTTATACACAGGAGAGGACTATAGAGAGACAGTGTGTGTTATACACAGGAGGACTATAGAGAGACAGTGTGTGTGTTATACACAGGAGGGGACTATAGAGAGACAGTGTGTGTTATACACAGGAGGACTATAGAGAGACAGTGTGTGTTATACACAGGAGGGGACTATAGAGAGACAGTGTGTGTTATACACAGGAGGACTATAGAGAGACAGTGTGTGTTATACACAGGAGAGGACTATAGAGAGACAGTGTGTGTTATACACGGAGGAGGACTATAGAGAGACAGTGTGTGTTATACACAGGAGAGGACTATAGAGAGACAGTGTGTGTTATACACAGGAGGACTATAGAGAGACAGTGTGTGTTATACACAGGAGAGGACTATAGAGAGACAGTGTGTGTTATACACAGGAGAGGACTATAGAGAGACAGTGTGTGTTATACACAGGAGAGGACTATAGAGAGACAGTGTGTGTTATACACAGGAGAGGACTATAGAGAGACAGTGTGTGTTATACACAGGAGAGGACTATAGAGAGACAGTGTGTGTTATACACAGGAGGGGACTATAGAGAGACAGTGTGTGTTATACACAGGAGGACTATAGAGAGACAGTGTGTGTTATACACAGGGGGACTATAGAGAGACAGTGTTTGTTATACACAGGAGGGGGACTATAGAGAGACAGTGTGTGTTATACACAGGAGGGGAACTATAGAGAGCGACGTGTGTTTATACACAGGAGAGGACTATAGAGAGACAGTGTGTTGTTATACACAGGAGAGGACTATAGAGAGACAGTGTGTGTTATACACAGGAGAGGACTATAGAGAGACAGTGTGTGTTATACACAGGAGGGGACTATAGAGAGACAGTGTGTGTTATACACAGGAGGGGACTATAGAGAGACAGTGTGTGTTATACACAGGAGAGGACTATAGAGAGACAGTGTGTGTTATACACAGGAGGACTATAGAGAGACAGTGTGTGTTATACACAGGAGGACTATAGAGAGACAGTGTGTGTTATACACAGGAGAGGACTATAGAGAGACAGTGTGTGTTATACACAGGAGGGGACTATAGAGAGACAGTGTGTGTTATACACAGGAGAGGACTATAGAGAGACAGTGTGTGTTATACACAGGAGAGGACTATAGAGAGACAGTGTGTGTTATACACAGGAGAGGACTATAGAGAGACAGTGTGTGTTATACACAGGAGGGGACTATAGAGAGACAGGTGTGTTATACACAGGAGGGGACTATAGAGAGACAGTGTGTGTTTACACAGGAGAGGACTATAGAGAGACAGTGTGTGTTATAACAGGGGAGGACTATAGAGAGACAGTGTGTGTTATACACAGGAGGGGACTATAGAGAGACAGTGTGTGTTATACACAGGAAGGACTATAGAGAGACAGTGTGTGTTATACACAGGAGAGGACTATAGAGAGACAGTGTGTGTTATACACAGGAGAGGACTATAGAGAGACAGTGTGTGTTATACACAGGAGAGGACTATAGAGAGACAGTGTGTGTTATACACAGGAGAGGACTATAGAGAGACAGTGTGTGTTATACACAGGAGGGGACTATAGAGAGACAGTGTGTGTTATACACAGGAGAGGACTATAGAGAGACAGTGTGTGTTATACACAGGAGGGGACTATAGAGAGACAGTGTGTGTTATACACAGGAGGGGACTATAGAGAGACAGTGTGTGTTATACACAGGAGAGGACTATAGAGAGACAGTTGTGTGTTATACACAGGAGAGGACTATAGAGAGCAGTGTGTGTTATACACAGGAGGGGACTATAGAGAGACAGTGTGTGTTATACACAGGAGAGGACTATAGAGAGACAGTGTGTGTTATACAGGAGGGACTATAGAGAGACAGTGTGTGTTATACACAGGAGAGGACTATAGAGGACAGTGTGTGTTATACACAGGAGGGACTATTAGAGAGACAGTGTGTGTTATACACAGGAGGACTATAGAGAGACAGTGTGTGTTATACAGGCAGGGGACTATAGAGAGACAGTGTGTGGAACTTGTGTGTTATACACAGGAGGACTATAGAGAGACAGTGTGTGTTATACACAGGAGGGGACTATAGAGAGACAGTGTGTGTTATACACAGGAGGACTATAGAGAGACAGTGTGTGTTATACACAGGAGGGGACTATAGAGAGACAGTGTGTGTTATACACAGGAGGACTATAGAGAGACAGTGTGTATATACAGGAGGGACTATAGAGAGACAGTGTGTGTTATCAAGGAGAGGACTATAGAGAGACAGTGTGTGTTATACACAGGAGGGGACTATAGAGAGACAGTGTGTGTTATACACAGGAGGGGGACTATAGAGAGGACAGTGTGTGTTATACACAGGAGAGGACTATAGAGAGACAGTGTGTGTTATACACAGGAGGGGGGCTATAGAGAGACAGTGTGTGTTATACACAGGAGAGGACTATAGAGAGACAGTGTGTGTTATACACAGGAGAGGACTATAGAGAGACAGTGTGTGTTATACACAGGAGGGACTATAGGAGACAGTGTGTGTTATACACAGGAGGACTATAGAGAGACAGTGTGTGTTATACACAGGAGGAGGACTATAGAGAGACAGTGTGTGTTATACACAGGAGGACTATAGAGAGACAGTGTGTGTTATACACAGGAGAGGACTATAGAGAGAGAGTGTGTGTTATACAGTTGAGGACTATAGAGAGACAGTGTGTGTTATACACAGGAGAGGACTATAGAGAGACAGTGTGTGTTATACACAGGAGAGACTATAGAGAGACAGTGTGTGTTATACACAGGGAGGGGACTATAGAGAGACAGTGTGTGTTATACACAGGAGAGGACTATAGAGAGACAGTGTGTGTTATACACAGGAGGGGACTATAGAGAGACAGTGTGTGTTATACACAGGAGGACTATAGAGAGACAGTGTGTGTTATACACAGGAGGGGACTTTAGAGAGACAGTGTGTGTTATACACAGGAGAGGACTATAGAGAGACAGTGTGTGTTATACACAGGAGGGGACTATAGAGAGACAGTGTGGTGTTATACACAGGAGGACTATAGAGAGACAGTGTGTGTTATACACAGGAGGAGGACTATAGAGAGACAGTGTGTGTTATACACAGGAGGACTATAGAGAGACAGTGTGTGTTATACACAGGAGGACTATGAGGAGACAGTGTTGTGTTATACACAGGAGGGGATTATAGAGAGACAGTGTGTGTTATACACAGGAGGGGATTATAGA
>JAPZIH010000304.1:0-30747 GCA_027410445.1 Discoglossus pictus
TGGGGGTTGAGAAAGGTTGCTGAGGAGGGGTGTTGAGGAGGGTGGTTGAGGAGGGTGGTTGAGGAGGGAGGATGAGGAGGAGGAAGGGGGATGAAGAGGGGGGTTGAGGAGGGAGGTTAAGGAGGGGGTTAAAGATGAGGAGGGGGATTGAGGAGTGAGGTTGAGAATGAGGAGGAGGCTTAAGAAGGGGGGTTGAGGAGGAGAAGGGGGGGAGGACGGAGGTTGAGGACTAGGATGGGGGTTAAGGATGAGGAATGGGGTTGAGGAGGGGGTTGAGGATGAGGAAGGGGGTTGAGGATGGGGGGGTTGAGGATGAGGATGGGGTGTTGAGGTTGAGGAGGGTTGTCGAGGTTGAGGAGGGGGTTGAGGAGAGAGGTTGAGGAAGGGGGTTTAGGAGGGAGGTTGAGGAGGGATGTTAATGATGAGGATGTGGGTTTGAGGATGGGGGTGTTGAGGATGAGGATGGGGGTTTAGGATGAGGATGTGTGTTGAGGATGGGGGGGTTGAAGATGAGGATGGGGGTTAAGGAGGGGGTTTGAGGAGGGGGGTTAAGGAGGGGGGTTGAGGAAGGGGGCTGAGGAGGGGTGTTGAAGAGGTAGGTTGAGGAGGGGGGTTTAGGATGTGGAAGGTGGTTGACGATGGTGTGTTGAGGATAAGGATGAGGATGGGGGTTGAGAATGAGGAGAGGGTTGAGGAGGAGGGTTGAAGAGGGAGGTTGAGGAGGGGGTTGAGGATGAGGAGGGTGATGAGTAGGGAGGTTGAGAATGAGGAGGGAGCTTGAGGAGAAGGGTTGAGGAGGAGGAGGGGGGTGAGGAGGGAGGTTGAGGATGAGGAAAGGGATTGAGGAGGGGGTTGAGGAAGGGGGCTGAGGAGGGGGGTTGAGGAAGGGGGTTGAGGATGGGGGTTGAGAAAGGTTGCTGAGGAGGGGGGTTGAGGAGGGGAGTTGAGCAAGGGTGTTGAGGAGTGTGGTTGAGGAGGGAGGTTGAGGAGGAGGAAGGGAGATGAGAAGGGGGATTGAGGAGAGAGGTTGAGAATGAGGATAAGGCTGGAAAAGGGGGGTGAGGTCCGAGGTTGAGGACGAGGAAGGGGGTTGAGGAGGGGGGTTGAGGAAGGGTGCTGTGGAGGTGGGTTGAGGAGAGGGGGTGAGGATGGGGGTTGAGGAAGGTTGCTGAGGAGGGGAGTTGAGGAAGGGGGTTGGGGAGGGGGGTTGAGGAAGGGGGCTGAGGAGGGAGGTTGAGAAGGTAGGTTGAGGAGGGGGGCTTAGGATGAGTAGTGGGGTTTAGGATGAGGAGGGGGGTTTAGGATGAGGAAGGGGGTTGAGGATGGTGTTTTGAGGATGAGGATGGGGGTTGAGGATGAGGAGTGGGGTTGAGGATGTGGGGGTTGAGGATGGGGGTGTTGAGGATGAGGATGGGGGTTCAGGATGAGGAGGGGGGTTGAGGATGGGGGGGTTGAAGATGAGGATGGGGTTAAGGAGGGGGGTTGAGGAGGGGGGTTAAGGAGGGGGGTTGAGGAAGGGGCTGAGGAGGGGTGTTGAGGAAGGTGGCTGAGGATAGGTGTTGAAGAGGTAGGTTGAGGAGGGGGGTTTAGGATGAGGAGGGGCATTAGGATGAGGAAGATGGTTGAGGATGGTGTGTTGAGGATGAGAATGGGGGTTGAGAATGAGGAGGGGGTTGAGGAGGGGGGTTGAGGAGGGAGGTTGAGGAGGGGGTTGAGGATGAGGAGGAGGATGAGGAGGGAGGTTGAGAATGAGGAGGGAGCTTGAGGAGAAGGGTTGAGGAGGAGGAGGGGGGTGAGGAGGGAGGTTGAGGATGAGGAGGGGGATTGAGGAGGGGGTTGAGGAAGGGGGCTGAGGAGGGTGGTTGAGGAAGGGGGTTGAGGATGGGGGTTGAGAAAGGTTGCTGAGGAGGGGGGTTGAGGAGGGGAGTTGAGCAAGGGTGTTGAGGAGTGTGGTTGAGGAGGGAGGTTGAGGAGGAGGAAGGGGGATGAGAAGGGGGGTTGAGGAGGGAGGTTAAGGAGGGGGATAAAGATGAGGAGGGGGATTGAGGAGAGAGGTTGAGAATGAGGATAAGGCTGGAAAAGGGGGGTGAGGACCGAGGTTGAGGACGAGGAAGGGGGTTGAGGAGGGGGGTTGATGAAGGGTGCTGTGGAGGTGGGTTGAGGAGAGGGGGTGAGGATGGGGGTTGAGGAAGGTTGCTGAGGAGGGGAGTTGAGGAGAGGGGTTGGGGAGGGGGGTTGAGGAAGGGGGCTGAGGAGGGAGGTTGAGAAGGTAGGTTGAGGAGGGGGGTTTAAGATGAGTAGTGGGGTTTAGGATAAGGAGGGGGGTTTAGGATGAGGAAGGGGGTTGAGGATGGTGTTTTGAGGATGAGGATGGGGGTTGAGGATGAGGAGTGGGGTTGAGGAGGGGGGTTGAGGATGGGGTTGAGAATGAGGAAGGGGGTTGAGGATGAGGGGGTTGAGGATGAGGATGGGGTGTTGAGGTAGAGGATGGTTGTCGAGGTTGAGGAGGGTGGCTGAGGAGAGAGGTTGAGGAAGGGGGTTTAGGAGGGAGGTGGAGGAGGGGGGTTTAGGATGAGGATGTGGGGGTTGAGGATGGGGGGGTTGAAGATGAGGATGGGTTTAAGGAGGGGGGTTGAGGAGGGGGGTTAAGGAGGGGGGTTGAGGAAGGGGCTGAGGAGGGGTGTTGAGGAAGGTGGCTGAGGATAGGTGTTGAAGAGGTAGGTTGAGGAGGGGGGTTTAGGATGAGGAGGGGCATTAGGATGAGGAAGATGGTTGAGGATGGTGTGTTGAGGATGAGGATGGGGGTTGAGAATGAGGAGGGGGTTGAGGAGGGGGGTTGAGGAGGGAGGTTGAGGAGGGGGTTGAGGATGAGGAGGGGGATGAGGAGGGAGGTTGAGAATGAGGAGGGAGCTTGAGGAGGGGGTTGAGGAAGGGGGGTGAGGAGGGGGTTTAGGAAGGGGGTTGAGGATGGGGGTTGAGAAAGGTTGCTGAGGAGGGAGGTTGAGGAGGGGAGTTGAGGAAGGGTTTTGAGGAGTGTGGTTGAGGAGGAGGAGGCTTGAGGAGGGGGGTTGAGGAGGGAGGTTGAGGAGTGCATTGAAGATGAGGAGGGAGATGAGGAGAGAGGTTTAGAATGAGGAGGGAGCTTGAGGAGGGGGGTTGAGAAGCAGGAGGGGGGTGAGGATGGAGGTTGAGGAGGAGGAGGGGGGTTGAGAAGGGGGTTGAGGAAGGGGGCTGAGGAGGGGGTTGAGGAAGGGGGTTGAGGATGGGTGGTTGAGAAAGGTTGCTGTGTAGGGGGGTTGAGGAGGGAAGTTGAGGAAGGGTGCTGAGGAGAGGGATAAGGAGGTAGGTTGAGGAGGGGGGTTTAGGATGAGCAGGGGGGTTTAGGATGAGGAAGGGGGTTGAGGATGGTATGTTGAGGATGAGGATGGGACTTGAGGATGAGGAGGGGGTTAAGGAGGCGGGTTAAGGAGGGAGGTTGAGTAGTGGGGTTGAGGAGGAGGAGGTTGAGGAGGGGGTTGAGGATGAGGAGTGGGATTGAGGAGGGAGTTTGAGGAGGAGGGGGCTTGAGGAGGGGGGTTGAGGAGGAGGAGGGGGGTGAGGAGGGGTGTTAAGGAGGGCGGTCGAGGAGGGAGGTTGAGGAGGGGGTTGAGGATGAGGAGGGGGATGAGGAGGGAGGTTGAGAATGAGGAGGGAGCTTGAGGAGGGAGTTGAGGAAGGGGGCTGAGGAGGGGGTTTAGGAAGGGGGTTGAGGATGGGGGTTGAGAAAGGTTGCTGAGGAGGGAGGTTGAGGAGGGGAGTTGAGGAAGGGTTTTGAGGAGTGTGGTTGAGGAGGAGGAGGGGGCTTGAGGAGGGGGGTTGAGGACGGAGGTTGAGGAGGGCGTTGAAGATGAGGAGGGAGATGAGGAGAGAGGTTGAGAAGGAGGAGGGAGCTTGAGGAGGGGGGTTGAGAAGGAGGAGGGGGGTGAGGATGGAGGCTGAGGAGGAGGAGGGGGGTTGAGAAGGGGGTTGAGGAAGGGGGCTGAGGAGGGGGTTGAGGAAGGGGGTTGAGGATGGGTGGTTGAGAAAGGTTGCTGTGGAGGGGGGTTGAGTAGGGAAGTTGAGGAAGGGTGCTGAGGAGAGGGATAAGGAGGTAGGTTGAGGAGGGGGGTTTAGGATGAGCAGGGGGGTTTAGGATGAGGAAGGGGGTTGAGGATGGTATGTTGAGGATGAGGATGGGACTTGAGGATGAGGAGGGGGTTAAGGAGGCAGGTTAAGGAGGGAGGTTGAGGAGTGGGATTGAGGAGGAGGAGGTTGAGGAGGGGGTTGAGGATGAGGAGTGGGATTGAGGAGGGAGGTTGAGGAGGAGGGGGCTTGAGGAGGGGGGTTGAGGAGGAGGAGGGGGGTGAGGAGGGGTGTTAAGGAGGGGGGTTGAGGAAGGGAGCTGAGGAGGGGGTTGAGGAGGTAGGATGAGGAGTGGGGTTTAGGATGAGGAGGCGGGTTTAGGATGAGGAAGGGGGTTGAGGATGCTGTGTTGAGGATGAGGATGGATGGTTGAGGATGAGTAGGGGGGTTGAGGAGGGGCGTTGAGGAGGGAGGTTGAGGAAGGGGGTTGAGGAGGGGGTTGAAGATGAGGTAGGGGGTTGAGGATGGGGTGGTTGAGGATGAGGATGGGGTGTTGTGGTTGAGGAGGGTGGTCAAGGTTGAGGGGAGGGGCTGAGGAGAGAGGTTGAGGAAGGGGGTTGAGAAGGGAGGTTGAGGAGTGGGGTTTAGGATGAGGATGTGGGGGTTGAGGATGAGGATGGGGGTTGAGGATGAGGATGGGGGTTGAGGATGAGTAGGGGGGTTGAGGAGGGGGGTTGAGGAAGGAGGTTGAGGAGGGGTGTTGAGGAGGGGGTTGAGGATGAGGAAGGGGGTTAAGGCTGGGGGGTTGAGGATGAGGATCAGGGGGTTGAGGATGAGGAGGGGGTCGAAGTTGAGGAGGGGGTTTGAGGAGAGGGGTTAAGTAGGGGGGTTGAGGAGGGAGTTTGAGGAGGAGGAGGGGGGTTGAGGAGAGGGGTTGAGGAGGTAGGTTGAGGAGGAGGAAGGGGGTTGAGGAGGGGGGATGAAGAGGTAGGTTGAGGAGGGGGGTTGAGGAGGGGGTTGAGAAAGGGGGCTGAGGAGGGGGGTTGAGGTGGTATGTGTGACGAAGTGCCCTTCGCCACTTTGTCTTGGAGAGGACTGTTTGCCAGCCTCCTGCCCTGCGACTATGGCCCGGGGACATATTGCCCTTTAAACACAGTATTCGGCCATACCAGAGTGTATGTCACTCATTCTGGCCCTTTACATACAGGGGGGTCATTCAGTACTTGCCCTGTGTGAACCATGATACCACAGACAGCTATGCCATGGAGCCCATTCATATAATGAAAGACTATGGAAAAGACTTTAGCTACATGGCAATTGAACTGTGTGAAGATGTTCTGAGCGCTATTCGGTAGTTTTGTGCGCTCAGATCCCAGCTGTAACGGAACCCATCATTGTTTTACCCTGTTTTATGATTATTTAATTCTTGGTTAAAATATGATCACATTGCTGTACTGTAGATATGTTGTTTTATGTTCTACAGAATATATTGGCTCAGAATATCAAAGCTACTAGGCTAATAGATAATCCTGTTACAGATAAGAAAAGTCGATTGTATAAACTGTTCATTCTCAGATAAAAACAAAGAAGGCTGATTTAATCATTGTCTGATTATATCAAGTTGCCTCAGGGAGGGGTGACCACACCTATTGTCCTATATGTGTATTGTGTGGGGGATATGTGACATGTCTGTGTGTTATGTGAAAAACATACTTTTACTAACTTTTGAACCCCTGGTCTGATTCATGCCATTTTTTAATATGTTGTTCCCCTGGGTGAGAGATATTGAACAGTGCTGGACTTAAAGGTGTACCCCCTGCTTTTGGGGTACATCCAGAATGTGGTTAAAATTGTGTCTGTTTTAATTGTGTTACCTGTTATCTGAGGGGAGGAGACGTGGGGGTTGGATGCTGGAGATTCATACAGGGTGGAAGGAAGACGGCGCGGCTCCAGCTAAGCTACGGCGGTTGTGGAGTCTGTGGTGGTTGAGGTGTCCGGTGCGGTGCTTGTAGGCCTCGGCGCAAACTAGGACGCGTCTGTAACGGCTACCCCGGTAGTGAGAGGGTATCAGCCGTTGGAGACGTCCTTTTCCCTGGCAAGCTGCTGTGTAAAAGTGAAGTTGGTATAATCCCATCCAAGAGTTCCAGAGGGAAAGTCAGGTTCAGCATTAAATATCCATATAGAAGCACTGCGCAGTCTCAGAAGCCCAGACCACCCATATTGGACGACACTTTCTTGGGAGTCAAAGAATACTGTCTTTATTTTTTTATATGCAGAAATATATATACACCTCTTTCCACAGGTAATACACATGCCCATATTTGGCCACACAATACACATAGGGACAATAGGTGAGCCACACCTCCCTGGCAACTTGGATACAATCAGACATTAATTAGATCATCCTTCCCTTTGTTCCATCTTCACAATGTGAACACTTCACACAATGGACCTCTCTTGCGTATGAAGAGTCTCTGTAATAGGATTATCTATTAGCCTAGTAGCATATCTACAGTACAGCAATGTGATCATATTTTAACCATAATAATTAAATAAACATAAAACAGGGTAAAACAGTGATGGGTTCCGTTACAGCGTCTATCAACGGAGGTACCCGGTCGGGGTGCCAGGAGATCCGTTACATTGGCTGGCAGTGGTGGGATGGCGTCCTAGTAAGAGGAAAAGCAGCACGGAGACACCGGTAACGATTGGAGTTACAAATTGTGGGCAACGCTAGTATCCGTACAGCGCCCCTGGCTACAGCTGGATGGAACCGGCTAGTTTTCGGACAGTGTTCCATGATGAGGATGAGGAGGAGGCCGCGGACTACAGGGATGCAGACAGAAAGGAAATCTGGTATGATGCCCTGGAAGATGCCCAATGGCGGCGAGGGGAGAGTCTCCCCAGTGATGAGCAGCGGCTACAGAAGCGTGTGGCGATGCGGATGTATCTATTGGGAGAGCAGCCCCTGGATGAGTGGGTGACAAGACTAGAGACCCTGGTACGGCGAGAGATCTGGCTAGACAACGCATACCAGGCCCTCTGGTGGCATACCGTTCGACTTACCCCCTGGACGGCTGAACACGACTTACCGGAGGGAGATGATTATGATGGCCCGGGTTTATTATGGGATGCCTTGGAGGACGACATTGATCTTGGCAGCACGGAGGAGTCTAGGTTTTGGGACATCTACGACTACCGGATGGGCATGTATGTCTGGGATGACGAAGGCGAGGTGAGCAAAGACATGACCCACCTGGTAACAAGAGAGTGGGAGCTGGAGCAGGACTACCAACACCTGCTCAGCTTCGTGCAGCCCCAACCTACTCGACAAGCGGAACCAGACTTCATTGACTGGTCCTGGGATGACCTCCAGATGGCAGGTAGAGATGGGACTGAGGTCTCTCTACCGGCCCTACAGGGGGCAGAAGGTGTCGTCCTTCCCCCCCAGCGGCAGTGTGAACCCCAGGGGGCAGAAGGTGTCATCCTTCCCCCCCAGCAGCAGTGTGAACCCCAGGGGGCAGAAGGTGTCGTCCTTCCCCCCGAGAGGCAGTGTGAAACCCAGAGGGCAGAAGGTGTCGTCCTTCCCCCCCAGCGGCAGTGTGAACCCCAGGGGGCAGAAGGTGTCGTCCTTCCCCCCCAGCGGCAGTGTGAACCACAGGGGGCAGAAGGTGTCGTCCTTCCCCCCCAGAAGCAGTGTGAACCCCAGGGGGCAGAAGGTGTTGTCCTTCCCCGCCAGCGGCAGTGTGAACCACAGGGGGCAGAAGGTGTCGTCCTTCCCACCCAGCGGCAGTGTGAACCCCAGTGGGCAGAAGGTGTCATCCTTCCCCCCCAGAAGCAGTGTGAACCCCAGGGATCAGAAGGTGTCGTCCTTCCCCCCCAGCGGCAGTGTGAACCACAGGGGGCAGAAGGTGTCGTCCTTCCCCCCCAGCGGCAGTTTGAACCACAGGGGGCAGAAGGTGTCGTCCTTCCCCCCCAGCGGCAGTGTGAACCCCAGGGGGCAGAAGGTGTTGTCCTTCCCCCCCAGCGGCAGTGTGTACCCCAGGGAGCCGAAGGTGTCGTCCTTCCCCCCCATCGGCAGTGTGAAGCCCAGGGAGCTGAAGGTGTCACCCTCTCCCCCCAGCGACAGTTTACCCTAACCAGGGGAGACACCAATCTCCCAGACGGCGCAGATGGGACCGTGGTCTCTGCGCCCACAGCCTGTCCAGATCCCCAACTACCGTCACTGGGACAACCGGAGGAGGGGGTAAATACAAATTCCCCTCCCCAGCTAACTTCTAATGTGGCCCCAGGGTTAACAGAGGAAATGTTAACCCTCACTGACCTCCACCTTTCCCTGGCTACTGAGCCGGAATATGTCCCAAGTACCCCAGCAGAAGAACTGACAGCGGGGCAGAGTGCAGTCGGCCAATGCCCTCTGTCCCTTGTACAGAGCAGGATGTCCTGCAGGTTATACCAGCAGAAGAGCTGGCATCAGGGCAGAGTGCCGCTGGCCTCTGCCCCTCAAGTCCCCTCAGCGTGTTGCCCCATCACCACAGCGAAATATCCAGGTGCCGTAACTGTTTGTTGTGGGTGGGCTGCTCTTGCACTTTGTTGTTGTGGGGGGGCTGCTCTAGCACTGGTTTATTGTGGGTTGGTGGATCGGCTAATGGAGGCACTGACCGGCAGAAGGTCAGGTGCCTGGTGCGACTTCCCCCCAAAGGGGAGATGCGTGACGAAGTGCCCTTCGCCACTTTGTCTTGGAGAGGACTGTTTGCCAGCCTCCTGCTTTCTAACTTTAAACCCCTGGTCTGATTCATGCCATTTTTTTATATGTTGTTCCCCTGTGTGAGAGATATTGAACGGTGCTGGACTTAAAGGTGTACCCCCTGTTTTTGGGGTACATCCAGAATGTGGTTAAAATTGTGTCTGTTTTAATTGTGTTACCTGTTATCTGAGGGGATGAGACGTGGGGGTTGAACCATGTATCTAATTGGCTGTGATAATTATGTGGGTGTAGCCCTTCAGAGGGCACTATTGCATAAAAGGGGATCCCCTGTCATTAAAGTTATAGTTCTACTTGACCCTTCAAAACGTAGTCTCATCTCATTATTGGAGGGCATCGCTATCATACTGGGGATTGCTATGCTTTTGCATACTCCCTTGAGCTGTAACTACTGAACGCTTGTTCCTTATGTACCATCCTTGAAGGAGGATGCTGGAGATTCATACAGGGTGGAAGGAAGACGGCGCGGCTCCAGCTAAGCTACGGCGGTTGTGGAGTCTGTGGTGGTTGAGGTGTCCGGTGCGGTGCTTGTAGGCCTCGGCGCAAACTAGGACGCGTCTATCAACGGAGGTATCCGGTCGGGGTGCCAGGAGATCCGTTACAGTATGGTTGAGGAGGGGGGTTTAGGATGTGGAGGGGGGTTTAGGATGAGGAAGTGGGTTGAGGATGGTGTGTTGAGGATGAGAATGGGGGGTTGAGGATGAGGAGGGGGGTTGAGGAGGGAGGTTAAGGGGGTGTTGAGGAGGGGGTTGAGGATGAGGAGGGGGGTTGAGGTTGAGGAGGGAGGTCGAGGTTGAGGAGGGGGGCTGAGGAGATAGGTTGAGAAAGGGGGTTGAGGAGGTAGGTTGAGGAGGGAGGTTGAGGTTGAGGCGACGGGTTGAGGAGAGGGTTGAGGATGAGGATGGGGGTTGAAGATGAGGAGGGTTGAGATTAGGATGGGGGTGTTGAGGTTGAGGATGGGGGATGAGGAGGTAGGTTGAGGAGGGGGGTTGAGGAGGGGGTTGAAAAAAGGGGGCTGAGGAGGGGGGTTGAGGTGGTATGGTTGAGGAGGGGGGTTTAGGATGTGGAGGGGGGTTTAGGATGAGGAAGTGGGTTGAGGATGGTGTGTTGAGGATGAGAATGGGGGGTTGAGGATGAGGAGGGGGGTTGAGGAGGGAGGTTAAGGGGGTGTTGAGGAGGGGGTTGAGGATGAGTAGAGGGGTTGAGGTTGAGGAGGGAGGTAGAGGTTGAGGAGGGGGGCTGAGGAGATAGGTTGAGGAAGGGGGATGAGGAGGGAGGTTGAGGAGGGAGGTTGAGGATGAGAAGGGGGGTTTAGGAGGTGGGTTGAGGAAGGGGGCAGAGGAGGGGGGTTGAGGAGGGGGGCTGACGAGGGGGGTTGAGGAGGGAGGTTGAGGAGGGAGGTTGAGGATGAGAAGGGGGGTTGAGGAGGTGGGTTGAGGAAGGGGGTAGAGGAGGGGGGTTGAGGAAGGGGGCTGACGAGGGGGGTTGAGGAGGTAGGTTGAGGAGGGGGGTTTAGGATGAGAAAGGGGGTTGAGGATGGTGTGTTGAGGATGAGGATGGGGGTTGAAGATGAGGAGGGGGGTTGAAGTGGGGGGTTGAGGACGGAGGTTGAGGCGACGGGTTGAGGAGAGGGTTGAGGATGAGGAGGGGGGTTGAGGATGGGAGGGTTGAGATTAGGATGGGGGTGTTGAGGTTGAGGAGGGGGGTCGAGGTTGAGGAGGGGGGCTGAGGAGAGAGGTTGAGGAAGGGTGTTGAGGGGAATGGTTGAGGAGGGGGGTTTCGGATGAGGATGGGGGGTTGAGGATGGGGGTGTTGAGGGTGAGTATGGGGGGGTTCAGGATGAGGAAGGGGATGGAGGATGGGGGGTTGAGGATGAGGATGGGGTTTGAGGTTGAGGAGGGGCGTTGAGTTTGAAGAGGGGGCTGAGGAGAAAGGTTGAGGATGGTGGTTTGACGATGGGGGTTGAGGATGGGGTTGAGGATGAGTATGGGGATTTGAGATTGAGTAGGGGGGTTGAGGAGAGGGGTTGAGGATGAAGATGGGGATGATGTTGAGGAGAGGGGTTGAGGAGGGGGTTGAGGAGGGCGGTTGAGGAGGGGGTCTGAGGATCGGGGTTGAGGAGGGAGGTTGAGGAGTGGGGTTAAGGGGGGGGTTTGAGGAGGGGGTTGAGGAGGGACGTTAAAGAGGACGTTGAGGAGGGGGGTTGAGGATGGGGTGTTTAGGATGACGATGGAGGTTGAGGATGAAGAGGGGTTTGAGGAGGGGGTTGAGGAGGAAGGTTGAGGATGGGGGTTAAGGAGGGGTTGAGGATGAGGAACGGGATTGAGGTGGGAGGTTGAGAATGAGAAGGTGGCTTATGGAGGGGGGTTAAGATGAGGAGGGGGGTTGAAGAGAAGGGTTGAAGATGGGGTTGAGGATGGGGGTTGAGGATGAGGATGGGGGGTTGAGGTTGAGGAGGGGGGTTGAGGAGGAGGAGGGGGTGAGGAAGGGGGCTGAGGAGAGAGGTTGAGTATGAGGATGGGGTTAAGGATGAGTATGGGGATTTGAGATTGAGTAGGGGGGTTGAGGAGGGGGGTTGAGGATGAAGATGGGGATGAGGTTGAGGAGGGGGGTTGAGGAGGGGGGTTGAGGAGGGGGTTGAGGAGGGAGGTTGAGGAGTGGGGTTGAGGAGGGTGTTTGAGGAGGGGGTTGAGGAAGGGGGTTGAGGAGGGGGATTGAGAGGGACGTTGAGGAGGGGGGTTCAGGATGAGGAGGGGGGTTGAGGATGGGGTGTTTAGGATGATGATGGGAGTTGAGGATGAAGAGGGGGGTTGGGGAGGGGGATTGAGGAGGAAGGTTGAGGATAGGGGTTGACGAGGGGTTGAGGATGAGGAGCGGGATTGAGGTGGGAGGTTGAGAATGAAGAGGGGGCTTAAGGAGGGGGTTGAGGATGAGGTGGGGGGTTGAAGAGAAGGGTTGAAGATGGGGTGGAGGATGGGGGTTGAGGATGAGGATGGGGAGTTAAGGTTGGGGAGGGGGGTTGAGGAGAGGGGTTGAGGAGGAGGAGGGGGGTGAGGAAGGGGGATGAGGAGAGAGGTTGAGGATAAGGGTTGAGGATGAGAATGGGGAGTTGAGGTTGAAGAGGGGGGTTGAGGAGGGTGGTTGAGGAAGGGGGCTAAGGATGAGGAGGGGGTTAAGGATGAGGAAGGGGGTTGAGGATGGTGTGTTGAGGATGAGGATGGGGGTTGAGGATGAGTAGGGGGATTGAGGAGGGGGGTTAAGGAGGGAGGTGGAGGAGGGGGTTGAGGATGAGGAGGGGGGTTGAGGATGGGGGTTGAGGATTTGGATGGGGGGTTGTGGTTGAGGAGGGGGTCTGAGGAGGGTGGTTGAGGAGGGGGGTTTAGGATGAGGATGGGGGTTGAGGATGGGGGTGTTGAGGATGAGGGGGTTCAGGATGAGGAGGGGGTTGAGGATGGGGGTTGAGGATGGGGGTTGAGGTTGAGGAGGGGGGTTGAATTTAAGGAGGGGGGCTAAGGAGAAAGGTTGAGGAGGGTGGTTTGACGATGGGGGGTTGAGGATGGGGTTGAGGATGAGAATGGTGGTTTGAGGTTGAGGAGGGGGGTTGCGGAGGGGGGTTGAGGAGGGGGTTGAGGAAGGGGACTGAGGAGGGGTGTTTAGAAGGAATGTTGAGGAGGGGGGTTTAGGATGAGGAGGGGGGTTGAGGATGGGGTGTTGAGGAAGAGGATGGGGGTTGAGGATGAAGAGGGGGGTTAAGGAGGGGGGTTGATGAGGAAGGTTGAGGAGGGGTCTGACGAAGTGCCCTTAGCCACTTTGTCTTGGAGACGACTGTTTGCCAGCCTCCTGCCCTGCGACTATGGCCCTGGGACATATTGCCCTTTAAACACAGTATTCGGCCATACCAGAGTCTATGTCACTCATTCTGGCCCTTTACATACAGGAGGGTCATTCGGTATTTGCCCTGTGGGAGCGGTGATACCCCAGATAGCAATGCCATGGAGCCCATTCATATAATGAAAGACTATGGGAAAGAATTTAGCTACATGGCAATTGAACTGTGTGAATAGGATCTGAGCGCTATTCGGTAGTTTTGTGCGCTCAGATCCCATGTGAGTAAATGTGAATTGCAGTAATGCTGATGGGTTGTCAAACTAGAGAATTGACCAACAAATACTTTTGTCCGGACATCCCCAGGCCGATCCGTTGGGATCAGACCGTGTATGCCGGCTTATGGTCAAGGGGTAGGTGTGTAAAGGAACCCATCACTGTTTTACCCTGTTTTATGATTATTATAGTTAAAATATGATCCTACTATTATACTGCATGTATGTTGGTTTATGCTCTGCAGAATATTGGCCCAGACTAGTGCAGACCTTGGCATGGGAGATAATCCTGTTACAGAGTCTCCGCATAAGATAAGGAAGTCTATTGTATAAAGTGTTTTCATTCTCAGATAAGAACAAAGAAGGATGATATAATCCATGTCTGATTGTATCCAAGTTGCCAGGTAGCCTCAGGGAGGTGTGACTCACCCATTGTCCCTATAGGTGTATTGTGTGTCCAACTATGGGGGATATGTGAAATGTCTGTGTGTTATGTGTAAAAGATACTTTTACTAACTTTTGAACCCCTGGTCTGATTCATGCCATTTTTTTAATATGTTGTTCCCCTGGGTGAGAGCTATTGAACGGTGCTGGACTTAAGGGTGTACCCCCTGTTTTTGGGGTACATCCAGCATGTGGTTAGAATTATGTCTGTTTTAATTGTGTTACCTGTTATCTGAGGGGAGGAGACGTGGGGGTTGAACCATGTATATAATTGGCTGTTGTGATAATTATGTGGGTGTAGCCCTTCAGAGGGCACCATTGCATAAAAGGAGATCCCCTGTCATTAAAAAGTAGTATTACTTGACCCTTCAAAACGTAGCCTTGTCTCGTTCTTGGAGGGGATTGCTATATTACTGGGGATTGCTATGTGCTGCATACTCCCTGGGAGCTTTAAGCTACGGCGGTTGTGGTCTGTAGTGGTAGTGTGGTGTCCGGTGCGGTGCTTGTAGGCCTCGACGCAAAATTGGACGCGTCCATCAACGGAGGTACCCGGTCGGGGTGCCAGTAGACACTGGTAACGTTTGGAGTTACAAATTGAGGGCAACGCTAGTATCCGTACAGCGCCCCTGGCTACAGCAGTATGGAACCGGCTAGTTTTCGGACAGCATTCCATGATGAGGATGAGGAGGAGGCCGCGGACTACAGGGATGCAGACAGAAAGGAACTCTGGTATGATGCCCTGGAAGATGCCCAATGGCGGCGAGGTGAGAGTCTCCCCAGTGATGAGCAGCGGCTACAGAAGCGTGTGGCGATGCGGATGTATCAATTGGGAGAGCAGCCCCTGGATGAGTGGATGACAAGACTAGAGACCCTGGTACGGTGAGAGATCTGGCTAGACAACGCATACCAGGCCCTCTGGTGGCATACCGTTCGACTTACCCCCTGGACGGCTGAACACGACTTACCGGAGGGGGATGATTATGATGGCCCGGGTTTATTATGGGAGGCCTTGGAGGACAACATTGATCTTGGCAGCACGGAGGGGTCTAGGTTTTGGGACATCTACGACTACCGGATGGGCATGTATGTCTGGGATGACGAAGGCAAGGTGAGCAAAGACATGACCCACCTGGTAACGAGAGAGTGGGAGCTGGAGCAGGACTACCAACACCTGTTCAGCTTCGTGCATACTCGACAAGCAGAACCAGACTTCATTGACTGGTCCTAATATGACCTCCAGATGGCAGGTAGAGATGGGACCGAGGTCTTTCTAACGGCCCTACAGGGGGCAGAAGGTGTCGTCCTACCCCCCCAGTGGCAGTGTGAACCCCAGGGGGCAGAAGGTGTCGTCCTTCCCCCCCAGCGGCAGTGTGAACCCCAGGGGGCAGAAGGTGTCGTCCTTCCCCCCCAGCGGCTGTGTGAACCCCAGGGGGCAGAAGGTGTCATCCTTCCCCCCCAGCGGCAGTGTGAACCCCAGGGGGCAGAAGGTGTCATCCTTCCCCCCCAGCGGCAGTGTGAACCCCAGGGGGCAGAAGGTGTCGTCCTTCCCCCCCAGCGGCAGTGTGAACCCCAGGGGGCAGAAGGTGTCGTCCTTCCCCCCCAGTTGCAGTGTGAACCCCAGGGGGCAGAAGGTGTCGTCCTTCCCCCCCAGCGGCAGTGTGAACCCCAGGGGGCAGAAGGTGTCATCCTTCCCCCCCAGCGGCAGTGTGAACCCCAGGGGGCAGAAGGTGTCGTCCTTCCCCCCCAGCGGCAGTGTGAACCCCAGGGGGCAGAAGGTGTTGTCCTTCCCCCCAGCGGCAGTGTGAACCCCAGGGGGCAGAAGGTGTCGTCCTTCCCCCCCAGCGGCAGTGTGAACCCATGGGGGCAGAAGGTGTCGTCCTTCCCCCCCAGCGGCAGTGTGAACCCCAGGGGGCAGAAGGTGTCGCCCTTCCCCCCCAGCGGCAGTGTGAACCCCAGGGGGCAGAAGGTGTCGCCCTTCCCCCCCAGCGGCAGTGTGAACCCCAGGGGGCAGAAGGTGTCGTCCTTCCCCTACCAGCGGCAGTGTGAACCCCAGGGGGCAGAAGGTGTCGTCCTCCCCCCCCAGCGGCAGTGTGAACCCCAGGGGGCAGAAGGTGTCGTCCTTCCCCCCCAGCGACAGTTTACCCTAACCAGGGGAGACACCCATCTCCCAGACGGCGCAGATGGGACCGTGGTCTCTGCGCCCACAGCCTGTCCAGATCCTCAACTACCCTCACTGGGACAACCGGAGGAGGGGGTAAGTACAAATTCCCCTCCCCAGCTAACTTCTAATGTGGCCCCAGGGTTAACAGAGGAAATGTTAACCCCCACTGACCCCCACGTTTCCCTGGCTACTGAGCCGAAATATGTCCCAAGTACCCCAGCAGAAGAGCTGACAGCGGGGCAGAGTGCAGTCGGCCTCTGCCCTCCCTTTGTCCCTTGTACAGAGCAGGATGTCCTGCAGGTTATACCAGCAGAAGAGCTGGCATCAGGGCAGAGTGCCGCTGGCCTCTGCCCCTCAAGTCCCCTCAGCGTGTTGCCCCATCACCACAGCGAAATATCCAGGTGCAGTAACTGTTTGTTGTGGGTGGGCTGCTCTTGCACTTTGTTGTTGTGGGGGGGCTGCTCTAGCACTGGTTTATTGTGGGTTGGTGGATCGTCTAACGGAGGCACTGACTGGCAGAAGGTCAGGTGCCTGGTTAGACTTCTCCCCAAAGGGGAGATGTGTGACGAAGTGCCCTTCGCCACTTTGTCTTGGAGACGACTGTTTGCCAGCCTCCTGCCCTGCGACTATGGCCCTGGGACATATTGCCCTTTAAACACAGTATTCGGCCATACCAGAGTCTATGTCACTCATTCTGGCCCTTTACATACAGGAGGGTCATTCGGTATTTGCCCTGTGGGAGCGGTGATACCCCAGATAGCTATGCCATGGAGCCCATTCATATAATGAAAGACTATGGGAAAGAATTTAGCTACATGGCAATTGAACTGTGTGAATAGGATCTGAGCGCTATTCGGTAGTTTTGTGCGCTCAGATCCCAGCTATCTGGGGATATGTGAAATGTGAGTAAATGTGAATTGCAGTAATGCTGATGGGTTGTCAAACTAGAGAATTGACCAACAAATACTTTTGTCCGGACATCCCCAGGCCGATCCGTTGGGATCAGACCGTGTATGCCGGCTTATGGTCAAGGGGTAGGTGTGTAAAGGAACCCATCACTGTTTTACCCTGTTTTATGATTATTATAGTTAAAATATGATCCTACTATTATACTGCATGTATGTTGGTTTATGCTCTGCAGAATATTGGCCCAGACTAGTGCAGACCTTGGCATGGGAGATAATCCTGTTACAGAGTCTCCGCATAAGATAAGGAAGTCTATTGTATAAAGTGTTTTCATTCTCAGATAAGAACAAAGAAGGATGATATAATCCATGTCTGATTGTATCCAAGTTGCCAGGTAGCCTCAGGGAGGTGTGACTCACCCATTGTCCCTATAGGTGTATTGTGTGTCCAACTATGGGGGATATGTGAAATGTCTGTGTGTTATGTGTAAAAGATACTTTTACTAACTTTTGAACCCCTGGTCTGATTCATGCCATTTTTTTAATATGTTGTTCCCCTGGGTGAGAGCTATTGAACGGTGCTGGACTTAAGGGTGTACCCCCTGTTTTTGGGGTACATCCAGCATGTGGTTAGAATTATGTCTGTTTTAATTGTGTTACCTGTTATCTGAGGGGAGGAGACGTGGGGGTTGAACCATGTATATAATTGGCTGTTGTGATAATTATGTGGGTGTAGCCCTTCAGAGGGCACCATTGCATAAAAGGAGATCCCCTGTCATTAAAAAGTAGTATTACTTGACCCTTCAAAACGTAGCCTTGTCTCGTTCTTGGAGGGGATTGCTATATTACTGGGGATTGCTATGTGCTGCATACTCCCTGGGAGCTTTAAGCTACGGCGGTTGTGGTCTGTAGTGGTAGTGTGGTGTCCGGTGCGGTGCTTGTAGGCCTCGACGCAAAATTGGACGCGTCCATCAACGGAGGTACCCGGTCGGGGTGCCAGTAGATCCGTTACATTGGTGGCAGTGGTGGGATGGCGTCCTAATGCGAGGAAAAACAGCCCGGAGACACTGGTAACGTTTGGAGTTACAAATTGAGGGCAACGCTAGTATCCGTACAGCGCCCCTGGCTATAGCAGTATGGAACCGGATAGTTTTCGGACAGCATTCCATGATGAGGATGAGGAGGAGGCCGTGGACTACAGGGATGCAGACAGAAAGGAACTCTGGTATGATGCCCTGGAAGATGCCCAATGGCGGCGAGGTGAGAGTCTCCCCAGTGATGAGCAGCGGCTACAGAAGCGTGTGGCGATGCGGATGTATCAATTGGGAGAGCAGCCCCTGGATGAGTGGATGACAAGACTAGAGACCCTGGTACGGTGAGAGATCTGGCTAGACAACGCATACCAGGCCCTCTGGTGGCATACCGTTCGACTTACCCCCTGGACGGCTGAACACGACTTACCGGAGGGGGATGATTATGATGGCCCGGGTTTATTATGGGAGGCCTTGGAGGACAACATTGATCTTGGCAGCACGGAGGGGTCTAGGTTTTGGGACATCTACGACTACCGGATGGGCATGTATGTCTGGGATGACGAAGGCAAGGTGAGCAAAGACATGACCCACCTGGTAACGAGAGAGTGGGAGCTGGAGCAGGACTACCAACACCTGTTCAGCTTCGTGCATACTCGACAAGCAGAACCAGACTTCATTGACTGGTCCTAATATGACCTCCAGATGGCAGGTAGAGATGGGACCGAGGTCTTTCTAACGGCCCTACAGGGGGCAGAAGGTGTCGTCCTACCCCCCCAGTGGCAGTGTGAACCCCAGGGGGCAGAAGGTGTCGTCCTTCCCCCCCAGCGGCTGTGTGAACCCCAGGGGGCAGAAGGTGTCATCCTTCCCCCCCAGCGGCAGTGTGAACCCCAGGGGGCAGAAGGTGTCATCCTTCCCCCCCAGCGGCAGTGTGAACCCCAGGGGGCAGAAGGTGTCGTCCTTCCCCCCCAGCGGCAGTGTGAACCCCAGGGGGCAGAAGGTGTCGTCCTTCCCCCCCAGTTGCAGTGTGAACCCCAGGGGGCAGAAGGTGTCGTCCTTCCCCCCCAGCGGCAGTGTGAACCCCAGGGGGCAGAAGGTGTCATCCTTCCCCCCCAGCGGCAGTGTGAACCCCAGGGGGCAGAAGGTGTCGTCCTTCCCCCCCTACGGCAGTGTGAACCCAGGGGGCAGAAGGTGTCGTCCTTCCCCCCCAGCGGCAGTGTGAACCCCAGGGGGCAGAAGGTGTCGTCCTTCCCCCCCAGCGGCTGTGTGAACCCCAGGGGGCAGAAGGTGTCGTCCTTCCCCCCCAGCGGCAGTGTGAACCCCAGGGGTAGAAGGTGTCGTCCTTCCCCCCCAGCGGCAGTGTGAACCCCAGGGGGCAGAAGGTGTCGTCCTTCCCCCCCAGTTGCAGTGTGAACCCCAGGGGGCAGAAGGTGTCGTCCTTCCCCCCCAGCGGCAGTGTGAACCCCAGGGGGCAGAAGGTGTCATCCTTCCCCCCCAGCGGCAGTGTGAACCCCAGGGGGCAGAAGGTGTCGTCCTTCCCCCCCTACGGCAGTGTGAACCCAGGGGGCAGAAGGTGTCGTCCTTCCCCCCCAGCGGCAGTGTGAACCCCAGGGGGCAGAAGGTGTCGTCCTTCCCCCCCAGCGGCAGTATGAACCCCAGGGGGCAGAAGGTGTCGTCCTTCCCCCCCAGCGGCAGTGTGAACCCCAGGGGGCAGAAGGTGTCGACCTTCCCCCCCAGCGGCAGTGTGAACCCCAGGGGGCAGAAGGTGTCGCCCTTCCCCCCCAGCGGCAGTGTGAACCCCAGGGGGCAGAAGGTGTCGTCCTTCCCCTACCAGCGGCAGTGTGAACCCCAGGGGGCAGAAGGTGTCGTCCTCCCCCCCCAGCGGCAGTGTGAACCCCAGGGGGCAGAAGGTGTCGTCCTTCCCCCCCAGCGACAGTTTACCCTAACCAGGGGAGACACCCATCTCCCAGACGGCGCAGATGGGACCGTGGTCTCTGCGCCCACAGCCTGTCCAGATCCTCAACTACCCTCACTGGGACAACCGGAGGAGGGGGTAAGTACAAATTCCCCTCCCCAGCTAACTTCTAATGTGGCCCCAGGGTTAACAGAGGAAATGTTAACCCCCACTGACCCCCACGTTTCCCTGGCTACTGAGCCGAAATATGT
Source organism: Discoglossus pictus (assembly GCA_027410445.1). Classification (NCBI taxonomy): domain Eukaryota; kingdom Metazoa; phylum Chordata; class Amphibia; order Anura; family Alytidae; genus Discoglossus; species Discoglossus pictus. Next base: position 19,674 of record JAPZIH010000304.1, read on the forward strand.
CCCAAGTACCCCAGCAGAAGAGCTGACAGCGGGGCAGAGTGCAGTCGGCCTCTGCCCTCCCTTTGTCCCTTGTACAGAGCAGGATGTCCTGCAGGTTATACCAGCAGAAGAGCTGGCATCAGGGCAGAGTGCCGCTGGCCTCTGCCCCTCAAGTCCCCTCAGCGTGTTGCCCCATCACCACAGCGAAATATCCAGGTGCAGTAACTGTTTGTTGTGGGTGGGCTGCTCTTGCACTTTGTTGTTGTGGGGGGGCTGCTCTAGCACTGGTTTATTGTGGGTTGGTGGATCGTCTAACGGAGGCACTGACTGGCAGAAGGTCAGGTGCCTGGTTAGACTTCTCCCCAAAGGGGAGATGTGTGACGAAGTGCCCTTCGCCACTTTGTCTTGGAGACGACTGTTTGCCAGCCTCCTGCCCTGCGACTATGGCCCTGGGACATATTGCCCTTTAAACACAGTATTCGGCCATACCAGAGTCTATGTCACTCATTCTGGCCCTTTACATACAGGAGGGTCATTCGGTATTTGCCCTGTGGGAGCGGTGATACCCCAGATAGCTATGCCATGGAGCCCATTCATATAATGAAAGACTATGGGAAAGAATTTAGCTACATGGCAATTGAACTGTGTGAATAGGATCTGAGCGCTATTCGGTAGTTTTGTGCGCTCAGATCCCAGCTATCTGGGGATATGTGAAATGTGAGTAAATGTGAATTGCAGTAATGCTGATGGGTTGTCAAACTAGAGAATTGACCAACAAATACTTTTGTCCGGACATCCCCAGGCCGATCCGTTGGGATCAGACCGTGTATGCCGGCTTATGGTCAAGGGGTAGGTGTGTAAAGGAACCCATCACTGTTTTACCCTGTTTTATGATTATTATAGTTAAAATATGATCCTACTATTATACTGCATGTATGTTGGTTTATGCTCTGCAGAATATTGGCCCAGACTAGTGCAGACCTTGGCATGGGAGATAATCCTGTTACAGAGTCCCCGCATAAGATAAGGAAGTCTATTGTATAAAGTGTTTTCATTCTCAGATAAGAACAAAGAAGGATGATATAATCCATGTCTGATTGTATCCAAGTTGCCAGGTAGCCTCAGGGAGGTGTGACTCACCCATTGTCCCTATAGGTGTATTGTGTGTCCAACTATGGGGGATATGTGAAATGTCTGTGTGTTATGTGTAAAAGATACTTTTACTAACTTTTGAACCCCTGGTCTGATTCATGCCATTTTTTTAATATGTTGTTCCCCTGGGTGAGAGCTATTGAACGGTGCTGGACTTAAGGGTGTACCCCCTGTTTTTGGGGTACATCCAGCATGTGGTTAGAATTATGTCTGTTTTAATTGTGTTACCTGTTATCTGAGGGGAGGAGACGTGGGGGTTGAACCATGTATATAATTGGCTGTTGTGATAATTATGTGGGTGTAGCCCTTCAGAGGGCACCATTGCATAAAAGGAGATCCCCTGTCATTAAAAAGTAGTATTACTTGACCCTTCAAAACGTAGCCTTGTCTCGTTCTTGGAGGGGATTGCTATATTACTGGGGATTGCTATGTGCTGCATACTCCCTGGGAGCTTTAAGCTACGGCGGTTGTGGTCTGTAGTGGTAGTGTGGTGTCCGGTGCGGTGCTTGTAGGCCTCGACGCAAAATTGGACGCGTCCATCAACGGAGGTACCCGGTCGGGGTGCCAGTAGATCCGTTACATTGGTGGCAGTGGTGGGATGGCGTCCTAATGCGAGGAAAAACAGCCCGGAGACACTGGTAACGTTTGGAGTTACAAATTGAGGGCAACGCTAGTATCCGTACAGCGCCCCTGGCTACAGCAGTATGGAACCGGATAGTTTTCGGACAGCATTCCATGATGAGGATGAGGAGGAGGCCGTGGACTACAGGGATGCAGACAGAAAGGAACTCTGGTATGATGCCCTGGAAGATGCCCAATGGCGGCGAGGTGAGAGTCTCCCCAGTGATGAGCAGCGGCTACAGAAGCGTGTGGCGATGCGGATGTATCAATTGGGAGAGCAGCCCCTGGATGAGTGGATGACAAGACTAGAGACCCTGGTACGGTGAGAGATCTGGCTAGACAACGCATACCAGGCCCTCTGGTGGCATACCGTTCGACTTACCCCCTGGACGGCTGAACACGACTTACCGGAGGGGGATGATTATGATGGCCCGGGTTTATTATGGGAGGCCTTGGAGGACAACATTGATCTTGGCAGCACGGAGGGGTCTAGGTTTTGGGACATCTACGACTACCGGATGGGCATGTATGTCTGGGATGACGAAGGCAAGGTGAGCAAAGACATGACCCACCTGGTAACGAGAGAGTGGGAGCTGGAGCAGGACTACCAACACCTGTTCAGCTTCGTGCATACTCGACAAGCAGAACCAGACTTCATTGACTGGTCCTAATATGACCTCCAGATGGCAGGTAGAGATGGGACCGAGGTCTTTCTAACGGCCCTACAGGGGGCAGAAGGTGTCGTCCTACTCCCCCAGTGGCAGTGTGAACCCCAGGGGGCAGAAGGTGTCGTCCTTCCCCCCCAGCGGCTGTGTGAACCCCAGGGGGCAGAAGGTGTCATCCTTCCCCCCCAGCGGCAGTGTGAACCCCAGGGGGCAGAAGGTGTCATCCTTCCCCCCCAGCGGCAGTGTGAACCCCAGGGGGCAGAAGGTGTCGTCCTTCCCCCCCAGCGGCAGTGTGAACCCCAGGGGGCAGAAGGTGTCGTCCTTCCCCCCCAGTTGCAGTGTGAACCCCAGGGGGCAGAAGGTGTCGTCCTTCCCCCCCAGCGGCAGTGTGAACCCCAGGGGGCAGAAGGTGTCATCCTTCCCCCCCAGCGGCAGTGTGAACCCCAGGGGGCAGAAGGTGTCGTCCTTCCCCCCCTACGGCAGTGTGAACCCAGGGGGCAGAAGGTGTCGTCCTTCCCCCCCAGCGGCAGTGTGAACCCCAGGGGGCAGAAGGTGTCGTCCTTCCCCCCCAGCGGCAGTGTGAACCCCAGGGGGCAGAAGGTGTCGTCCTTCCCCCCCAGCGGCAGTGTGAACCCCAGGGGGCAGAAGGTGTCGTCCTTCCCCCCCAGCGGCAGTGTGAACCCCAGGGGGCAGAAGGTGTCGCCCTTCCCCCCCAGCGGCAGTGTGAACCCCAGGGGGCAGAAGGTGTCGTCCTTCCCCTACCAGCGGCAGTGTGAACCCCAGGGGGCAGAAGGTGTCGTCCTTCCCCCCCAGCGGCAGTGTGAACCCCAGGGGGCAGAAGGTGTCGTCCTTCCCCCCCAGCGGCAGTGTGAACCCCAGGGGGCAGAAGGTGTCGCATACCAGGCCCTCTGGTGGCATACCGTTCGACTTACCCCCTGGACGGCTGAACACGACTTACCGGAGGGGGATGATTATGATGGCCCGGGTTTATTATGGGAGGCCTTGGAGGACAACATTGATCTTGGCAGCACGGAGGGGTCTAGGTTTTGGGACATCTACGACTACCGGATGGGCATGTATGTCTGGGATGACGAAGGCAAGGTGAGCAAAGACATGACCCACCTGGTAACGAGAGAGTGGGAGCTGGAGCAGGACTACCAACACCTGTTCAGCTTCGTGCATACTCGACAAGCAGAACCAGACTTCATTGACTGGTCCTAATATGACCTCCAGATGGCAGGTAGAGATGGGACCGAGGTCTTTCTAACGGCCCTACAGGGGGCAGAAGGTGTCGTCCTACTCCCCCAGTGGCAGTGTGAACCCCAGGGGGCAGAAGGTGTCGTCCTTCCCCCCCAGCGGCTGTGTGAACCCCAGGGGGCAGAAGGTGTCATCCTTCCCCCCCAGCGGCAGTGTGAACCCCAGGGGGCAGAAGGTGTCATCCTTCCCCCCCAGCGGCAGTGTGAACCCCAGGGGGCAGAAGGTGTCGTCCTTCCCCCCCAGCGGCAGTGTGAACCCCAGGGGGCAGAAGGTGTCGTCCTTCCCCCCCAGTTGCAGTGTGAACCCCAGGGGGCAGAAGGTGTCGTCCTTCCCCCCCAGCGGCAGTGTGAACCCCAGGGGGCAGAAGGTGTCATCCTTCCCCCCCAGCGGCAGTGTGAACCCCAGGGGGCAGAAGGTGTCGTCCTTCCCCCCCTACGGCAGTGTGAACCCAGGGGGCAGAAGGTGTCGTCCTTCCCCCCCAGCGGCAGTGTGAACCCCAGGGGGCAGAAGGTGTCGTCCTTCCCCCCCAGCGGCAGTGTGAACCCCAGGGGGCAGAAGGTGTCGTCCTTCCCCCCCAGCGGCAGTGTGAACCCCAGGGGGCAGAAGGTGTCGTCCTTCCCCCCCAGCGGCAGTGTGAACCCCAGGGGGCAGAAGGTGTCGCCCTTCCCCCCCAGCGGCAGTGTGAACCCCAGGGGGCAGAAGGTGTCGTCCTTCCCCTACCAGCGGCAGTGTGAACCCCAGGGGGCAGAAGGTGTCGTCCTTCCCCCCCAGCGGCAGTGTGAACCCCAGGGGGCAGAAGGTGTCGTCCTTCCCCCCCAGCGGCAGTGTGAACCCCAGGGGGCAGAAGGTGTCGCCCTTCCCCCCCAGCGGCAGTGTGAACCCCAGGGGGCAGAAGGTGTCGTCCTTCCCCTACCAGCGGCAGTGTGAACCCCAGGGGGCAGAAGGTGTCATCCTTCCCCCCCAGCGGCAGTGTGAACCCCAGGGGGCAGAAGGTGTCATCCTTCCCCCCCAGCGGCAGTGTGAACCCCAGGGGGCAGAAGGTGTCGTCCTTCCCCCCCAGCGGCAGTGTGAACCCCAGGGGGCAGAAGGTGTCGTCCTTCCCCCCCAGTTGCAGTGTGAACCCCAGGGGGCAGAAGGTGTCGTCCTTCCCCCCCAGCGGCAGTGTGAACCCCAGGGGGCAGAAGGTGTCATCCTTCCCCCCCAGCGGCAGTGTGAACCCCAGGGGGCAGAAGGTGTCGTCCTTCCCCCCCTACGGCAGTGTGAACCCAGGGGGCAGAAGGTGTCGTCCTTCCCCCCCAGCGGCAGTGTGAACCCCAGGGGGCAGAAGGTGTCGTCCTTCCCCCCCAGCGGCAGTGTGAACCCCAGGGGGCAGAAGGTGTCGTCCTTCCCCCCCCAGCGGCAGTGTGAACCCCAGGGGGCAGAAGGTGTCGCCCTTCCCCCCCAGCGGCAGTGTGAACCCCAGGGGGCAGAAGGTGTCGCCCTTCCCCCCCAGCGGCAGTGTGAACCCCAGGGGGCAGAAGGTGTCGTCCTTCCCCTACCAGCGGCAGTGTGAACCCCAGGGGGCAGAAGGTGTCGTCCTCCCCCCCCAGCGGCAGTGTGAACCCCAGGGGGCAGAAGGTGTCGTCCTTCCCCCCCAGCGACAGTTTACCCTAACCAGGGGAGACACCCATCTCCCAGACGGCGCAGATGGGACCGTGGTCTCTGCGCCCACAGCCTGTCCAGATCCTCAACTACCCTCACTGGGACAACCGGAGGAGGGGGTAAGTACAAATTCCCCTCCCCAGCTAACTTCTAATGTGGCCCCAGGGTTAACAGAGGAAATGTTAACCCCCACTGACCCCCACGTTTCCCTGGCTACTGAGCCGAAATATGTCCCAAGTACCCCAGCAGAAGAGCTGACAGCGGGGCAGAGTGCAGTCGGCCTCTGCCCTCCCTTTGTCCCTTGTACAGAGCAGGATGTCCTGCAGGTTATACCAGCAGAAGAGCTGGCATCAGGGCAGAGTGCCGCTGGCCTCTGCCCCTCAAGTCCCCTCAGCGTGTTGCCCCATCACCACAGCGAAATATCCAGGTGCAGTAACTGTTTGTTGTGGGTGGGCTGCTCTTGCACTTTGTTGTTGTGGGGGGGCTGCTCTAGCACTGGTTTATTGTGGGTTGGTGGATCGTCTAACGGAGGCACTGACTGGCAGAAGGTCAGGTGCCTGGTTAGACTTCTCCCCAAAGGGGAGATGTGTGACGAAGTGCCCTTCGCCACTTTGTCTTGGAGAGGACTGTTTGCCAGCCTCCTGCCCTGTGACTATGGCCCTGGGACATATTGCCCTTTAAACACAGTATTCGGCCATACCAGAGTGTATGTCACTCATTCTGGCCGTTTACATACAGGGGGGTCATTCGGTATTTGCACTGTGGGAGCGGTGATACCCCAGATAGCTATGCCATGGAGCCCATTCATATAATGAAAAACTATGGGAAAGACTTTAGCTACATGGCAATTGAACTGTGTGAATAGGATCTGAGCGCTATTCGGTAGTTTTGTGCGCTCAGATCCCAGCTATCTTGGGATATGTGAAATGTGAGTAAATGTGAATTGCAGTAATGCTGATGGGTTGTCAAACTAGAGAATTGACCAACAAATACTTTTGTCCAGACATCCCCAGGCCTCTCCGTTGGGATCAGACCGTGTATGCCGGCTTATGGTCACGGGGGAGGTGTGTAATGGAACCCATCACTGTTTTACCCTGTTTTATGATTATTATAGTTAAAATATGATCCTACTATTATACTGCATGTATGTTGGTTTATGCTCTGCAGAATATTGGCCCAGACTAGTGCAGACCTTGGCATGGGAGATAATCCTGATACAGAGACTCCGCATAAGATAAGGAAGTCTATTGTATAAAGTGTTTTCATTCTCAGATAAGAACAAAGAAGGGTGATCTAATCCATGTCTGATTGTATCCAAGTTGCCAGGTAGCCTCAGGGAGGTGTGACTCACCTATTGTCCCTATAGGTGTATTGTGTCCAACTATGGGGGATATGTGAAATGTCTGTGTGTTATGTGTAAAAGATACTTTTATTCACTTTTGAACCCCTGGTCTGATTCATGCCATTCATGTTGTTTCCCTGGGTGAGAGCTATTGAACGGTGCTGGACTTAAAGGTGTACTCCCTGTGTTTGGGGTACATCCAGAATGTGGTTAAAATTATGTCTGTTTTAATTGTGTTACCTGTTATCTGAGGGGAGGAGACGTGGGGGTTGAACCATGTATATAATTGCCTGTTGTGATAATTATGTGGGTGTAGCCCTTTAGAGGGCACTATTGCAAAAAAGGAGATCCCCTGTCTTTAAAAAGTAGTACTACTTGACCCTTCAAAACGTAGCCTTGTCGTGTTCTTGGAGGGATTGTTATATTACTGGGGATTGCTATGCGCTGCATACTCCCTGGGAGTTTTAAGCTACGGCGGTTGTGGAGTCTGTAGTGGTAGTGTGGTGTACGGTGCGGTGCTTGTAGGCCTCGACGCAAACTAGGACGCGTCCATCAACGATGGTACCCGGTCGGGGTGCCAGTAGATCAGTTACAAGGGTGTTGAGGAGGCGGTTGATGATTGGGAGGGGAATTGAGGTCGGAGGTTGAGAATGAGGAGGGTGCATGAGGAGTGGGGTTGAGAATGAGGATGGGGGTTAAAGATGTAGGTTGAGGATGGGGGTTGAGGATGATGATGCGGGTTGAGGTTGAGGAGGGGGCTTGAGGAGGAGGGTTAAGGAGAGAGGTTGAGGAGGAGGAGGGGGTTGAGGAGGGGTGTTGAGGAGGAAGGTTGAGTATGAGGAGGGGGGTTGAGGAGGGGGGTTGAGGAAGGCGGCTGAGGAGGGCCGTTGAGGAGGGAGGTTGAGGAGGATGGGTTTGATAAGGGAGGTTGAGAATTATGAGGGGGCTTGAGGAGGAGGGCTGAGGAAGAGGAGGGGGGTGAGGAGAGAGGTTGAGGATGAGTGGTGAGGAGGTGGGATGAGGAAAGGGGCTGAGGAGGGGGGTCTGAGGAGGGTGGTTAAGGAGGGAGGTTGAGGAGTAGGAGGAGGGGGTGGAGGAGGGGGTGGAGGAGGGGTTTTAGGAGGGAGGTTGAGGAGGGAGGTTGAGGAGGGTGTTGAGGATGAGGAGGGGGATTGAGGAGGGAGGTTGGGAATGAGGAGGGGGCTTGAGGAGGGGATTTGAGGAGGAGGAGCAGGGGGGTTGAGGAGGGGGGTTGAGGAAGGGGGATGAGGAAGGTTGCTCAGGAGGGGGGTTAAGGAGGGGGGTTAAGGAAGGGGCTGAGGAGGGAGGTTAAGGAGGTAGGTTGAGGATGGGGTTGAGGATGAGGATGGGGGATTGAGGATGGTGGTGTTGAGGATGAGGATGGGGGGTTGATGTTGAGGATAAGGTTGAGGAGGGGGGTTGAGGAGGGAGGTTGCGAATGAGGAGCGGGGTTGAGGAGGGTTTTGAGGAAGAGGGCTGAGGAGGAGGGTTGAGGAGAGGGGTTGAGGATGGGGGTTGAGGAAGGGTGCTGAGGAGGGGTGTTGAGGAGGTAGGTTGTGGAGGGAGTTTTAGGATGAGGAGGGGGGTTTAGGATGAGGAAGGGGGTTGAGGATGGTGTGTTGAGGATGAGGATGGGCGGTTGAGGATGAGCCGGGGGTTGAGGAGGGGGGTTGTGGAGGGAGGTTGAGGAGGGGGGTTGAGGATGAGAAGGGGGATTGAAGAGGGAGGTTGAGAATGAGGAGGGGGCTTGAGGAGGGGGTTTGAGGAGAAGGAGGGTTGAGGAGGGGTTTGTGGAAGGGGTCTGAGGAGGGGGGTTAGGGAGGGGGGTTAAGGATGGGGGTTGAGGAAGGTAGGTGAGAAGGGGGGTTGATGAGGGGGTTGAGGATGAGGAGGGGGGTTGAGGATGGGGGGTTGAGGATGAGGATGAGGGTCTGAGGTTGAGAAGGGCGGTCGAGGTTGAGGAGGGGGTCTGAGGAGGGTGGTTAAGGAGGGAGGTTGAGGAGTAGGAGGAGGGGGTGGAGGAGGGGGGTTTAGAAGGGAGGTTGAGGAGGGAGGTTGAGGAGGGTGTTGAGGATGAGGAGGGGGATTGAGGAGGGAGGTTGGGAATGAGGAGGGGGCTTGAGGAGGGGATTTGAGGAGGAGGAGCAGGGGGGTTGAGGAGGGGGGTTGAGGAAGGGGGTTGAGGAAGGTTGCTCAGGAGGGGGGTTAAGGAGGGGGGTTAAGGAAGGGGCTGAGGAGGGAGGTTAAGGAGGTAGGTTGAGGATGGGGTTGAGGATGAGGATGGGGGGATTGAGGATGGTGGTGTTGAGGATGAGGATGGGGGTTGATGTTGAGGATAAGGTTGAGGAGGGGGGTTGAGGAGGGAGGTTGCGAATGAGGAGCGGGGTTGAGGAGGGTTTTGAGGAAGAGGGCTGAGGAGGAGGGTTGAGGAGAGGGGTTGAGGATGGGGGTTGAGGTAGGGTGCTAAAGAGGGGTGTTGAGGAGGTAGGTTGAGGAGGGGGTTTAGGATGAGGAGGGGGGTTCAGGATGAGGAAGGGGGTTGAGGATGGTGTGTTGAGGATGAGGATGGGCGGTTGAGGATGAGCCGGGGGTTGAGGAGGGGGGTTGTGGAGGGAGGTTGAGGAGGGGGGTTGAGGATGAGAAGGGGGATTGAAGAGGGAGGTTGAGAATGAGGAGGGGGCTTGAGGAGGGGGTTTGAGGAGGAGGAGGGTTGAGGAGGGGTTTGTGGAAGGGGTCTGAGGAGGGGGGTTAGGGAGGGGGGTTAAGGATGGGGGTTGAGGAAGGTTGCTGACGAGGGCGGTTGAGGAGGGGGGTTGAGGAAGGGGGCTGAGGAGTGGGGTGGAGGTGGTAGTTTGAGTATGGTGTTGAGGATGAGGATGGGGGGATTAAGGATGGGGGTGTTAGGGATGAGGATGGGGGGTTGAGGTTGTGGAGGGGGGTAGAGGAGGGAGGTTGAGGAGGGAGGTTGAGGATGAGGGTTGAGGAGGGGGGTTGAGGAAAGGGGCTGAGAATGAGGAAGGGGTTGGAGGAGTGGGGTTGAGGAGGAGGAGGGGGGTGAGGAGGGAGGTTGAGGATGAAGAGGGGGGTTGAGGAGGGAGGTTGAGGAGGGGGTTGAGGATGAGGAGGGGATTTGAAGAGGGAGGTTGAGAATGAGGAGCTGGCTTGAGGAGGCGGTTTGAGGAGGAAGAGGGTTGAGGAGGGGGGTTGTGGAAGGGGTCTGCGGAGGGGGGTTGAGGAGGGGGGTTGAGGATGGGGGTTGAGGAAAGTTGCTGAGGAGGGGGGTTGAGGAGGGGAGTTGAGGAAGGGGGCTGAGGAGGGGGTTGAGGAGGTAGGTTGAGGATGGGGTTGAGGATGAGGATGGGGGGATTGAGAATGGGGGTGTTGAAGATGAGGATGGTGGGTTGAGGTTGAGGAGGGGAGTTGAGGAGGGGGGTGGAGGAGGGAGGTTCAGGAGGGGTTTGAGGAGGGGGGTTGAGGAGGGGGGTTGAGTAGGGAGGTTGACGATGAGGGTTGAGGAGGGGGGTTGAGGAAGGGGGCTGAGAATGAGATAGGGGATTGAGGAGGGAGTTGAGGAGGAGGAGGGGGATGAGGAGGGAGGTTGAGGATGAGGAGGGGGGTTGGGTAGGGGGTTTGAGGAAGGGGGTAGAGGAGGAGGGTTGAGGATGGGGGTTGAGGAAGGGTTCTGAGGAGGGGTGTTGAGAAGGTAGGTTGAGGATGGGGGTTTAGGATGAGGAGGGGGGTTTAGGATGAGGAAGGGGGTTGAGGATGGTGTGTTGAGGATGAGGATGGGGGGTTGAGGATGAGGAGGGTGGTTGAGGAGAAGGGTTGAGCAGGGGGGTTGAGGAGGAGGAGGTAGGTTGAGGATGAGGAGGGGGTTGAGGAGGGTGGTTGAGAAAGGGGGCTAAGGAAGGGGGCTGAGGAGGGGTGTTGAGGAGGTAGGTTGAGGAGGGAGTTTAGGATGAGGAAGGGTGTTTAGGATGAGGAGGGGGGTTTAGGATGAGGAAGGGGGTTGAGGATGGTGTGTTGAGGATGAGGATGGGGGGTTGAGGATGAGGAGGGTGGTTGAGGAGACGGGTTGAGGAGGGAGGTTGAGGAAGGGGGTTGAGAAGGGGGGTGATGATGAGGAGGGGGGTTGAGGATGGGGGAGTTGAGGATGAGAATGGAGGGTTGAGGTTGAGGAGGGGGGTCGAGTTTGAGCTTAAAGAGAGGGGTTGAGGAGGTTTAAGGATGGGGTTTAGGAGGTTGAGGAGGGTGTTGAGGAAGGGGGTTGGGGAGGATGTTTGAGGAGGGAGGTTGAGGAGGGGTTGAGGAGGAGGGTTGAGGAGGGATGTTGAGGATGAGGAGGGGGGTTGAGGAAGAGGGTTGAGGAAGGGGGCGGTGGAGAGGGGTTGAGGAG
>JAPZIH010000305.1:0-30735 GCA_027410445.1 Discoglossus pictus
CACCCCCACCCCTTTGTCTTTCTCCCACCCCTTTGTCTTTCTCCCACCCCTTTGTCTTTCTCCCACCCCTGTGTCTTTCTCCCCCCACCCCTGTGTCTTTCTCCCCCCACCCCTGTGTCTTTCTCCCCCCTCCCACCCCCTGTGTCTTTCTCCCCCCTCCCACCCCCTGTGTCTTTCTCCCCCCTCCCACCCCCTGTGTCTTTCTCCCCCCTCCCACCCCCTGTGTCTTTCTCCCCCCTCCCACCCCCTGTGTCTTTCTCCCCCCCTCCCACCCCCTGTGTCTTTCTCCCCCCTCCCACCCCCTGTGTCTTTCTCCTCCCTCCCATCCCCCTGTGTCTTTCTCCCCCCCTCCCACCCCCTGTGTCTTTCTCCACCCACCCCCTGTGTCTTTCTCCCCCTCCCACCCCCTGTGTCTTTCTCCCCCCTTCCCACCCCCTGTGTCTTTCTCCCCCCCTCCCACCCCCTGTGTCTTTCTCCTCCCTCCCACCCCCTGTGTCTTTCTCCTCCCTCCCACCCCCTGTGTCTTTCTCCCCCCACCCCTCTCACATACATTCTCCCTGCCTCTCCTGTGGGGTGTGAGGTTGTAAGGTAATTTGGTAAACAATTGGGGTCTTTCTGCGACCCCCGAACTGCTTTGGAGTTATGGGATTGCAAAAAATGGCGTCCGTTAAAGCCTTTGGTGCTCATTGCGAGGCCTGCAATAAATGCCATATTACATCCTCCTCCAAACTTTCTCTCCTCTCCTCCTCCCCCTGCGCCGTTTCCTGCTGCTCTATTCTTTGGCTCTTGGCCTTGATCGTTTTTGGCTCCTAACGCTATCTTGATTCTGGCTGCGGTCTGTAACTGCATAGGCTGCAGTGGGCACACCAATACGTGGACTATCTATTGGTTGGATACTGTTGTTGTGCCCAGGAATGACAGGGATTTGTCAGCTTCATGGATTTAATGTCGCATCCATCTATCCCTTGGTAATTCCATGGAGCTGACATGTCCGTGTACATGTCTAGTGTGTGTGATGTACATGTGGTGGCATGTTGGTGTTCCTATTCACATGACATGGAGGCTGGGTCCTGCTGGGCCACCAGGCCTGAAGCTCCAGCGGTGGGCACCTGACTCAGAAGGTCCTTGGAGACCCTCTCCCACTCAGGTCACAGTCACGTTGTCCTGCCGCTACGGGCTTGGAATTTAATATGGCCCTTAGTCTGGTTATACTATAGTTAACAACAACCCGGCTTCACTTTGCATCGTATACACTTCTGTAGGGCTCTTTAACCCTCTTAAAAAAACAAATAAATGAATAGAAATAGTATCTGAATATGCAGTTTATAGATGTCTAATCATGTTAGAAATAAAGGACAAATGTCTGATGCCATTAGAGCCTCTGAAATCCATAATGTGTATATGGAGCGTTGAAAGAAAAGTTATTAAACCGATAATAAAAAATGTGATTGATCCTTACAAATTAACTGAGAGGAAGTGCACACACGAATCCACAGGGAGCCTGCTAAGTGAGGTTTTTTATCTGATCTCTATTCGATAACATGGGAATATTTCCTGCTCACAATTAGTGATTGCACTGCACTCTGGGACATTGGGCGGGGACATGCAAATGAGTTCACAAATGGGTTTTCGCTCACTAGACCACTTATTTGTCATACAAAATATTCTAAACTTTAAAGATGTGTAGTACAGCAGCCTGAAAGGAGCCATGTATAAAGTGGTACTAGATTAGAGAGTGAAAATGTCGTGTGAGCTCATTTGCATGTCCCGCCCAGTTTCCCAGAGTGCAAATAACTGTATTTCTGGGAATTCTGAGCAGGACATATATTTTTTAACTTATTTTTAGACGTCCAAATGTGATACAGATGTGCTGTTTATTTAGTGTGAATATATTCTAAATCTAACACTTCTATTATTTGCTACTTCCTCAGAATGAGCCACTCCAGAAGTATGTCCAGGAAGCGCTGTCCCGAGACCGGGCCTCCCACGCAATGCGCCCATCCCTGGGGAGCACCCAAAGGATCCAGCGGGATCTCCGAGCCAGTAAAGAAGCGGCACGCCAGGAGAGCCGCTACCGTCTGATTGCAAGTCACCGGCCAGCCTATGAAGAGAGCCACGATGTACCTGGTACCAGTCACCCTGCCGGTCCCACTGGTGCCAGTCACCCTGCCGGTCCCACTGGTGCCAGTCACCCTGCCGGTCCTACTGGAGATATGTCACCCTCTGAGGCTGCAGGCGATGCTGAGACCAGTAAAGATGGCTTCCAGCTCTTTGACATGGTACAAGAGGACCCAGAGAAGGAAGCAGATGCTGTAAAGGTAAACGCACCTTGTTATTGGTCCAATGTGGCAGGTTTGCGCAGAACGCTGCACTAGGTATAAATTACCCCAGGGTATCTATTTACTTTTATGTGTCCCTTTAAGAAAGGTTTTATGTTGCCTGGTTTTCTTGAGTCGCTAATGATCGCTTATCTCACAGGAGAGCGAACCTGAAACCATTTTGTGTAACTCCGTGAAGATGATCCGAGAGCGTCTGACCGTGTCCGAGACTGGCCCTGGGTCTGAACACCGAGAGAGCGCAGATGAGTTTGTTTATGATATTTATTACTCGGAGGCGTCTCCACATGGCTGGATCCAGGACATCCTGTCTGTGCAGCCCTACTCACAAGAGCAGGAATTGGTAAGGATTCCTCAGGTTGCTTTGAAGAGACATCAAGTTTACAGTAACTCAAAGCCATTGTCATATGAAATTTACACTTTGATTACTTTTAAGAAGTCCCCGCAGGGTTACAGATTGGGGGGGGGCGTTACACTACCAGTGTCTTAATGACCCGTCCCTCTCACAGGTAGCAGAAGACAATGAACCAGAGGAAACCTATGAGGATGAAGATGATGAGAATGAGGAAAACAACTGGAGGAACGACTATCCTGATGAGGAGGATGAGGAGGGCAGTGACAAGGAAGAGAGATACCTGGGTAATGATCATGTGACCTGCTTACAAATGGGAATAAATAAATAATAATAATTAAAGTAAAAAGTATAAACTAATTTGACAATGTTTAGCAGTGTGTGCCAGCCGGTGGCACTGATCATTTTTGGGGGGGAAATCAAAATTTTTAAAGACTCTGAATCCATTTTGTGTTTGTTACATCACGCCAAAGCTGAATCAGGAGAACAAATGATGACGTTATATGTCAGTTTATTGCTTCCCAATGGCCGTCAGGTCCTTCCATGTAATAAGTATTTAATTTAAACAGTAAATACAAGGATCCTGCTATTTTTTTTAAATCTTAAGATTATTGCAGAAAAAAAGTTCTTTACGTTTGCAATTTTTAGCTGTCAGACTTTCTGGAGCTCCCACTAATGATGGAGGAATATCTCTTTGTAATGATTATTGCTGGTAATTACCAACTGGGAGGTGAATGTATTGTGACCAGTCTAAAGCCACATGCAAATGAAAAGACTGGGCATGTCCACACCATGGAAGTATCTAGTGTTATTAAGCCAATTATTCTCTGGGATCTGCACATGCTCAAACTATTCATTTAGCTTCCTACCGAACACCACACATGTGTTTTATTGGTTATATTTCAGACATTTAAATGTGAATAAAATGTGTATATGATCCTAGAGTGACCTTAGAATACAATACAACACTTTATATAAACTACAGTGGAGTGTGATGACCTCACACAAACCTGATGACCTCACACCAGCCTCACACAAACCTGATGACCTCACACCAGTCTCACTCACAATGACCTCACACGAACCTGATGACCTCACGTTAGTCTCACTCACGATGACCTCACACCAGTCTCGCTCACGGTGACCTCACACCAGTCTCGCTCACGGTGACCTCACACCAGTCTCGCTCACATTGACCTCACACCAGTCTCGCTCACGGTGACCTCACACCAGTCTCGCTCACGGTGACCTCACACCAGTCTCGCTCACGGTGACCAAACGCAAACCTCGCTCACGGTGACCAAACGCAAACCTCGCTCACGGTGACCAAACGCAAACCTCGCTCACGGTGACCTCACGCCAGTCTCGCTCACGGTGACCTCACACCAGTCTCGCTCACGGTGACCTCACACCAGTCTCGCTCACGGTGACCTCACGCCAGTCTCGCTCACGGTGACCTCACGCCAGTCTCGCTCACGGTGACCTCACGCAAACCTGACTCACGGTGACCTCACGCAAACCTGACTCACGGTGACCTCACGCCAGTCTCACTCACGGTGACCTCACACCAGTCTCGCTCACGGTGACCTCACACCAGTCTCGCTCACGGTGACCTCACACCAGTCTCGCTCACGGTGACCTCACACCAGTCTCGCTCACGGTGACCTCACACCAGTCTCGCTCACGGTGACCTCACACCAGTCTCGCTCACGGTGACCTCACACCAGTCTCGCTCACGGTGACCTCACACCAGTCTCGCTCACGGTGACCTCACCCCAGTCTCGCTCACGGTGACCTCACGCCAGTCTCGCTCACGGTGACCTCACGCCAGTCTCGCTCACGGTGACCTCACGCCAGTCTCGCTCACGGTGACCTCACGCCAGTCTCGCTCACGGTGACCTCACGCCAGTCTCGCTCACGGTGACCTCACGCCAGTCTCGCTCACGGTGACCTCACGCCAGTCTCGCTCACGGTGACCTCACGCCAGTCTCGCTCACGGTGACCTCACGCCAGTCTCGCTCACGGTGACCTCACGCCAGTCTCGCTCACGGTGACCTCACGCCAGTCTCGCTCACGGTGACCTCACGCCAGTCTCGCTCACGGTGACCTCACGCCAGTCTCGCTCACGGTGACCTCACGCCAGTCTCGCTCACGGTGACCTCACGCCAGTCTCGCTCACGGTGACCTCACGCCAGTCTCGCTCACGGTGACCTCACGCCAGTCTCGCTCACGGTGACCTCACGCCAGTCTCGCTCACGGTGACCTCACGCCAGTCTCGCTCATGGTGACCTCACTCATTGTCAGTCTCGTCTCTCTGTGTAATGATTATGGCGCGGCGCGGTCGCTTATTGCCCGTCTCGTCTCTCTGTGTAATGATTATGGCGCGGCGCGGTCGCTTATTGCCCGTCTCGTCTCTCTGTGTAATGATTATGGCGCGGTCGCTTATTGTCCGTCTCGTCTCTCTGTGTAATGATTATGGCGCGGTCGCTTATTGTCCGTCTCGTCTCTCTCTCTGTGTAATGATTATGCCGCGGCGCGGTCGCTTATTGTCCGTCTCGTCTCTCTGTGTAATGATTATGGCGCGGTCGCTTATTGTCCGTCTCGTCTCTCTCTCTGTGTAATGATTATGGCGCGGTCGCTTATTGTCAGTCTCGTCTCTCTGTGTAATGATTATGGCGCGGCGCGGTCGCTTATTGCCCGTCTCGTCTCTCTGTGTAATGATTATGGCGCGGCGCGGTCGCTTATTGCCCGTCTCGTCTCTCTGTGTAATGATTATGGCGCGGCGCGGTCACTCATTGTCAGTCTCGTCTCTCTGTGTAATGATTATGGCGCGGCGCGGTCGCTTATTGTCCGTCTCGTCTCTCTGTGTAATGATTATGGCGCGGCGCGGTCGCTTATTGTCCGTCTCGTCTCTCTGTGTAATGATTATGGCGCTGCGCGGTCGCTTATTGTCCGTCTCGTCTCTCTCTCTGTGTAATGATTATAGCGCGGCGCGGTCACTCATTGTCCATCTTGTCTATCCCAGGTTACTATGAGGACAGCGATGAGGAGGATGGGATCAGAGGACACGCCTGGACCACTTATAGAAAGAAGACGTTACAGGAGATGAACGAGCTGAATTCTGATTAGTGCGTCACGTGGACGTCATAACGACGCCAGCGTGATTATAGAGGGAATCCCTCTGCTGTGATTGGTCAGGACAAACACAAGGCCCCTCGAGACAGCTCGGATCGGATTTATTACTTCCCAGTGACCTTCAGATCCTTCCGTGTAATAAGTCTTCTAGATAAAGTAATCCGTGGAGAGGTCGCTCTGGACTTGCAGCTTTTCAGGTGAAAAAGAGTAAATTATTTTTGTATGTTTTTGAATATTAGGACAATTTTTGCCATTTTATTGGGATCAGCACCAAGTCCCGGGGTCACTGAGCCAATGTGTAGGATCATTATATCTCATATAAACTCTAGCGCTTATGGCAGTCTGATCACCATCATGTAGAGCAATCGTGATCACCTAGAAAATGTGTAAAAACGTCTCTCGAACTGCGGCGGATTTACCAGCAGTTCAGGCTAAATATTTTAAAATGTGAAATAAAATAAAGCTTCCTGTATTTTTTGTGCATTTTATATGTAGTTTTACTACCATTTAGCTTCAAGGTGGAAGGAGACTTAAGAGAATATGGCAGCTGTAACTGTCAGTGCTTTCACTAGGACTAATGGAAAGGTCATTCATTTACAAGGTCCTTTTTAAAATGCTTCATTTTTGAGCACCTCAGAGAAGGGGTTTTATGCATTAATTACCAGCCAATAACGACAGACGACCAATCAGAATTTATATTTTTTATTGTATAAAAATATTTGGAAATAAAGCACCAAAAAAAAAAATGAAATTATCTCCAGGAAGGGACTAAAATCTAAACGCTACATAGTAATGGGGTGTGGTGGACCGGCCCCTGAGATCGCCCCGGTGACCCTGATCTTGCAGACATACACAAGTAAATATTACAATTGGTAATAGTCACCAGCCGGGCAGAGTTAGTTAATAACCCTAGATAAAGACCATTAGAGAGAGGGAGGTCCTAGATAATTTATTCTTAAACTACCCAGCGTTTGAGTTATCTAACGATTCCAACCCACTTGTCTTTATGATATTTGCTCTGTCACTTTAAATTTGCTTCAATATGGAATCTCGCCCGTTGGGGTTATTTTGGAGGAGTGGGGCGTATTTCAAGTTCTACAGAACACACCCTCCTCTTTCTAGAAATCAGGTGGGGTAACTGCACGGGTAACGCCCTCCCAGAGCCGCCCCGCACTTAACCGTTTCACAGCCATGTTTAAAGGGACAGCACCTGATGTTATTCTTTTTTCAAAACTGGTTTAACTGCACTGGGTGCTTGTTCCTATCAGCCAATGAGCAGTAACATCGATGTACGAGTCATGCTTGTCTGCCAGCTAAATCTACAGACGTGTGCACTTTAAGTGACGTTAAACAGGGTTAATTTAAAAAAATGTTCACGCAAAAAGCTGCTCCTTTAAATGCATGAAACAAATAAACTGTGTTCCCCGCCCCTTTATAACGAACAGTGAGCTCATTTGCATACCCCACACAGTTTCCCAGAGTGCAGTGCAAACATTGTATTTCATGAAAAGGGGGCACTGTAAGATACAATGAGCTTATAGGCACATTCCTTCAGGTCCTGAGTGGACCGTAAATTACAAGTTTCCTCATAGGTCCTGAATGGACCATAAATCACAAGCTCCCTCTACATACTCACGTTAGCCCAGTGTTTCTGGTACATGAATCTCACTAGTATTTGTATTTATTATATCAAGTTCAGTCCTGAAGGCCCACGCAAACACAATAAAAAGGACTCTATCACCCCAAAATCAAGTTATTCTTACAGCGCTTTGAACATTTGAGGATATCCCTTCTGCGCACATGCAAGGCGATCACTTGTTTAGTCATCCTGATTGACTCGCATGTGCACAGAAAGGAAATCCTCAAATCCAGGCCGATGTGTGGCCCTCCAGGACCAAACTTGCCCACCCCTATTATCGCAGTGACAACAAAATCAGTGCAAGTCTTGACTTGTGCCACAAAGGATTCTGGGACAGCAAAAACTACCGAAAGAATATTATTTAATAAAAATATTCGATATTAAATTAATTTTCAAAGATTAGAGTATCCGACTCCAGATGAGTGTTTGTCTCCACCCTGAGAAGGTGAGAGTGGGGGATTGGCTGAGAGATGGCGCCAAAGAGTGTTAAGAACAATCAAGATATGGTAAGAAAATAAACAATCATTTAGAGGCTGCGCCCACAGCAAAGGCTCATTGCAAAGGGAGCAAGTCTCCAGCCAATGTAGATTAGCCCCTCCCCCACTGACCTTACAATGGGCGGATACCAGCAGCAGGGCATTGAGATTAAGTTTAATAATCATTTTTATTTTTAATAAGAAAGGGAAATACCTACACACACATACACAGGGTTAACGTTTGCATATAAACATGGATAAATATCTCCGCCACGCGGTGCAATGGTTCGATAGCAAATACCAACATATATCTCTTTATTGTTAATCAAGTGGTCATCTAAATATATATTATTGTTTTTCCAGCATTTTTTGCCTGATTTCACCCGTATTGTTGGGCAAAATGATCGGTTTTGCTTTACTGCACTGCAGTGAAAAGGGGCGGTGCTACCAGAATGAAAGATCCACAGGGCTTCCCACTGCCGCTAAGGATTCTAGGTAGGGATATGCAAATGAGGCTCAGAAACGCACCATCTTTTTGCCTCAGGGCCACTTAACATGTGATCCATTTAGGACCATGAGCCCTCTTTAGGGCACAGCCCGCTCACAGACGGGAGACCGGACAGTATGTATGTTATGGGGACCGACCCTCCCCTATACAACCAGTCAGGAACAGCCAGGCGCGCAGACCTGTTTTCTCAGTTTTTCCACTGCCGCTAAGGTTTCTGGGTAATGACATGCAAATGAGGCTCACGAGATAGCACCTTTTTGCCACTGGCCCATGGGATCCATTTAGGGCTTTATAACTTTGGATTAGGGCCCATAGTCCTAACCACATTCCATTTTCAGCCTCATGTGCATATCACTACCCAGAATCCTCAGCGGCAGTGGAAATTTAGTTTACAGAGAAGTTCCGTGTTAAACACAACCCTCCTGGCCTGAGTGAGACCCGTAAGCGCACCAAGAGTGATTTGTTATTTATTACTAAATACACGCCAAGTCACATTATGTGGAAATACCTTCACACACACACAGGGTTAATATGTGCACATAAACATGGATAAATATCTCAGCTGCACGGTGCAATGGTTCGATAGCAAATACCAACATATATCTCTTTATGTCGTAGGTGCAACTTGTGAATAAAGTGCAGAATGTTCCCAAAAGCCACCTCTATAAATCAATAAAGTACAGAATAAACACCTTAGCCAATCACTGACCTCATACAGAGGGAGCCGCCCACAAACGCGATAAAAAGGACTCTATCACCCCAAAATCAAGTTCTTCTTACAGCGCTTTGAACATTACTTATAGATTGTGCTAGCCCTTTGATTCTAAAGTAACTAATTCCAGAGTTAATCAGATTTTTCTCTAGTGTTTTCTTATGCAAATGAGCTTTGGTGCTTGGTTCCTGGCAAGGACTGTCCCTTTAATGAGGTACAGGGAAAGCCCCAATGGCATAGCGGGAAAGCCCCATTGTATCATACATTTAAAAATATAGGTCACAGTAATTAAAGGGCCACTGACGGGATAAAATTGCTTTGCACCACCATATAGAGCAGTGAGAATCAAGTGGAACATTTGTAAAATCTGATTTCACTCAAAGCTCCAAAGATTTATAAAATACTGTCGTCCAACCTGAGTGATCTGTCTGTCAATATCTGGATCTATCTAGCCCTCTATCTATCTATCTATCTTTCTATCTATCCCTCTATCTATCTATCCCTCTATCTATCCCTCTATCTATCTATCCCTCTATCTATCTGTGTATCTATCTATCTATCTATCTATCTATCCCTCTATCTATCTGTGTATCTATCTATCTATCCCTCTATCTATCTATCTATCCCTCTATCTATCTATCCCTCTATCTATCTGTGTATCTATCTATCTATCCCTCTATCTATCCCTCTATCTATCTCTCTATCTCTCTCTCTATCTATCTATCTATCCCTCTATCTATCTGTGTATCTATCTATCTATCCCTCTATCTATCTGTGTATCTATCTATCTATCTATCCCTCTATCTATCTGTGTATCTATCTATCTATCCCTCTATCTATCCCTCTATCTATCTATCTATCTATCTATCCCTCTATCTATCTCTCTCTCTCTTTCTATCTCTCTATCTCTCTCTCTCTCTATCTATCTATCCCTCTATCTATCTGTGTATCTATCTATCCCGCTATCTATCTATCTATCCCTCTATCTATCCCTCTATCTATCCCTCTATCTATCCCTCTATCTATCTATTTATCTATCTATCCCTCTATCTATCTATTTATCTATCTATCCCTCTATCTATCTATTTATCTATCTACCCCTCTATCTATCTATCTATCTATCTGTGTATCTATCTATCCCTATATGCATCTATCTATCTGTGTATCTATCTATCCCTCTATCTATCTATTTATCTATCTATCCCTCTATCTATCTATTTATCTATCTATCCCTCTATCTATCTATTTATCTATCTACCCCTCTATCTATCTATTTATCTATCTATCCCTCTATCTATTTATCTATCTATCCCTCTATCTATCTATTTATCTATCTACCCCTCTATCTATCTATCTATCTGTGTATCTATCTATCCCTATATGCATCTATCTATCCCTCTATCTATCCATCTATCTATCTATCCCTCTATCTATCTATCTATCTATCTATCTATCCCGCTATCTATCCCTCTATCTATATCTGTCTATCTATCTCTCTATCCATACATATCTATCCTCCCCCTCAGTCTGCGGGTCAGCATACATTGCTCTAATACAGAGGACCTTAAACACAGCAGAATCTGCAAGCATTTTCTCTAAAACTGTTTTTATTCTCACAGCGCTCACAGCTGTTTTTTATTTGGACAAATGTGATAATTTTCCTCTTTATACTTTATTACTCTGCCAGGACCTTCTTAAGCAGGTTGCCATGCACTCCACCCCTTGGCAGTCTCACAACTGTACAGCTCCTGATTGGCTGAACACAAATGTAAGCAACGCATGCAACTTAGGGAGGGCGGAGTTAAATCAATCCGGCTATTTTATATGCGTACAGTAAGATGAATAAGATGAGCGTAGAGAGAGGCGCAATGTAGTCCTAATCACTGCTTCTTACACAATAAATCCAATAATACATGTAAGAATATCTCAGTCCTGAGGCAATGCCTAATGTATCTGGGGAATCCCAGTATGACGGCGTGCGTATATATATATATCTACGCAATCCCACCAACAAAACAAATATAACATTTACACTCACACTATGACTCCCGTGAGGTGATGTCCGTGGTCATCTCCTTGTATAGGGTCCATACAAAGCTGTTAGCATGTGTCCTTCTCACTATGGACGCCCTATATTCAATGGGGTGTAAAAAGGATCCCCAGACTGCTGGATAACAGGTCATAATGCGGCGCCCCTTACCTTTTTTCTTTTCCTAGCAAATTTATATTTGGACAAATTGCCATGGAGAAAGCCGTATGAATTTAGGCGAAACGCGTCTGCCACACATTGATATATTTGTATCATTTCTTATTTGTGGTTGTATTTTTAGTTTTTGATCTCAGATGAGCTCCTGCTGATATGGGAGCTTTAACAAGCTTTATTTGAGAGAAGTTACAATTTTATTTGGAGTGCTTTTAGGCTATCCGTCTGTACCCTGTAAGGGGCGCCGCACTATGCCCTGTTATCCAGCAGCCTGGGGATCCTTTTATACCGCATTGAATATAGGGCGTCCATAGTGAGAAGGACACGTCCTAACAGCTGTGTATGGACCCTATACAAGGAGATGACCACGGACATCACCAACACGGGAGCCATATCTATACCGCGTACTGTGAGTGTAAATGTTACATGATTGGCGGGTTTTGCGCTTCTCTACCCTTTCCCATTTTTCTCTTAACAACAGAAACAAACTCGCAACATTGTAACCAGCGGCGCATCAGTAACTGCTCGGAGTCAGGTGGCTTTAGACTGTAAATACACTTTGTGTTGGCTGTCGGAGACGCAAAAATGATTGCAATTTCTTTCCATTAGAATTATGCCAGAGACCTTCCGGCACCCTGGAGGCCTCCATGATACTTTGGTAGAAGCTTAGTGTCCGATTGGCTTTTACATTTCCTGAGAGCAATTATTGAATTTATTGATGCAAACATCCTGCTTCTGGGCCTATGAGGGGGGAAGAGGTGTGGTGTCAATGTTGACCCTATCCAATTATCTAACAAAAACTACACACCTGGCTGTTTCCTCCTTTCTCTTAACAGATAGATGAAAAAACACACCCTCATGATCCAACTCTTATTATTTTCCAGTTTTTTGTTCAAGGTTCAGAAAGGATATATATATATTTTTTTTAAACATTCCACATTTTGTGGTAAATAGAAGATTTCTCTTAAATTACGAGGAAACAATATGAAACATCCATGCGGGCGCCTCGCCCCGGGGCGTATCGCGACAAATGTTGTGTATTTCAGAGAAATGGCAAAAATGTAAAATATTTAAAATTATATAAAAAAAAAACCTAAAATATTGCAGCGGAGTGTCACATGACACAAACACTCAGAGGGGGCTGCAACCAGAGATCCCACCACCAACCCATGTCTTGGCTCCGCCCCCCTGAGACGGCTTCTTCCTTATCGCACCTCTAGGGATGGATCGGCTTCTCGGCGCTTCTTTCCACAACACCATCCTTCTTTTTTTTTGCTTTACTACCCTGTCCACAGGATTATTTTTAATTGGATTTTGGTTCTTGTTGCTTCTCGTCGTCAAAGTCCATCTCAGTCAACACGCAGTTAAAAATCAGCTGCGTCCATCGTGTGAGAAACGCTGCAAGGAAATAGGAAATATGTTTACAAAATGACGCACAGCTGTACATTGTACTAGCCATTCAGCTGCATTATTATGTAAATGTGCTGAGATCACTAATTAGCTGTTTAGACATGTCACTAATGAGCCAGGCACTTTAACGCCTTTAACCCATTAATCACTGCGTTTGTTGTGGTGCACCTTACCGAGGAGTTTTCCGATACATGGCGGCCGCTTGGCTTCGGGGAGGTGGACCCCCATAAAATAGATGGGAACGCCCGATAAGGCGATGCCGATGCCAATCAGGGAGTTTATGGTGTCGCTGTACAGAGGGACGATCACCAGGAACACGGTGCAGAGGCAGAACACGATGGGGTAGAACAGGCTGAGCTGGAAGGAGAGAGAGGGGGAGGTTATACAGTGCCCGGTGCCAGGGGGGGGAGGTTATACAGTGCCCGGTGCCAGGGGGTTGAGGGAGGAGGTTATCCAGTGCCCAGTGCCAGGGGGTTGAGGGAGGAGGTTATCCAGTGCCCAGTGCCAGGGGGTTGAGGGAGGAGGTTATACAGTGCCCAGTGCCGGGGGGTTGAGGGAGGAGGTTATCCAGTGCCGGAGGGTGTGAGGGAGGAGGTTATACAGTGCCCAGTGCCAGGGGGTTGAGGGAGGAGGTTATACAGTGCCAGGGGGTTGAGGGAGGAGGTTATACAGTGCCCAGTGCCAGGGGGTTGAGGGAGGAGGTTATCCAGTGCCCAGTGCCAGGGGGGGGGGGGAGGTTATACAGTGCCCAGTGTCAGGAGAAGGGACTTATACAGTGCCCAGTGCCGGGGGGTGTGAGGGAGGAGGTTATACAGTGCCCAGTGCCGGGGGGTGTGAGGGAGGAGGTTATACAGTGCCCAGTGCCGGGGGGTGTGAGGGAGGA
Organism: Discoglossus pictus; assembly: GCA_027410445.1. NCBI lineage: Eukaryota > Metazoa > Chordata > Amphibia > Anura > Alytidae > Discoglossus > Discoglossus pictus. The sequence goes on from JAPZIH010000305.1 coordinate 13,655, forward strand.
GGTTATACAGTGCCAGGGGCAGGGGGGAGAGGTTATACAGTGCCGGAGGGAGTGAGGGAGGAGGTTATACAGTGCCCGGTGCTGGGGGGAGGAGGGGAGGTTATACAGTGCCAGGGGGGGAGGTTATACAGTGCCCGGTGCTGAGGGGAGGTTATACAGTGCCCAGTGCCGGGGGGTTGAGGGAGGAGGTTATCCAGTGCCGGAGGGTGTGAGGGACGAGGTTATACAGTGCCCAGTGCCGGGGGGTTGAGGGAGGAGGTTATCCAGTGCCGGAGGGTGTGAGGGAGGAGGTTATACAGTGCCCAGTGCCGGAGGGTATGAGGGAGGAGGTTATACAGTGCCCAGTGCTGGGGGGTTGAGGGAGGAGGTTATCCAGTGCCGGAGGGTGTGAGGGAGGAGGTTATACAGTGCCCAGTGCCGGGGGGTTGAGGGAGGAGGTTATCCAGTGCCGGAGGGTGTGAGGGAGGAGGTTATACAGTGCCGGAGGGTGTGAGGGAGGAGGTTATCCAGTGCCGGAGGGTGTGAGGGAGGAGGTTATACAGTGCCGGAGGGTGTGAGGGAGGAGGTTATCCAGTGCCGGAGGGTGTGAGGGAGGAGGTTATACAGTGCCCAGTGCCGGAGGGTATGAGGGAGGAGGTTATACAGTGCCCAGTGCTGGGGGGTTGAGGGAGGAGGTTATCCAGTGCCGGAGGGTGTGAGGGAGGAGGTTATACAGTGCCCAGTGCCGGGGGGTTGAGGGAGGAGGTTATCCAGTGCCGGAGGGTGTGAGGGAGGAGGTTATACAGTGCCCAGTGCCGGAGGGTATAAGGGAGGAGGTTATACAGTGCCCAGTGCCATGGTGTAGGGCATTATGCAGTGCCCAGTGCTGGGGGTGGGGAGGAAGAGGTTATTCAGTGCCAGGGGGAGGGGGTTTTACAGTGCCAGGAGAGAGATTATACAGTGCTCGGTGCCAGGGGGTTATACAGTGCCAGGGGGAGAGGGTTATACAGTGCCCAGTGCCATGGGGGAGGGGGTTATACAGTGTCCACTGCCAGGGGGGAGGGGGTTATACAGTGCCAGGGGAAGGGTGAGGGAGGAGTGTATACTGTGCCAGGAGAAAGGTTACACAGTGCCCGGTGCCAGGGGGATGGGGTTATACAGTGGCGGGGGTGTTGAGGGAGGAGGTTATACAGTGCCGGGGGGGGTTGAGGGAGGGGGTTATACAGTGCCCAGTGCCGGGGGGGGGGGGGGTGAGGGAGGAGGTTATACAGTGCCCAGTGCCGGAGGGTGTGAGGGAGGAGGTTATACAGTGCCCAGTGCCGGAGGGGGTGAGGGAGGAGGTTATACAGTGCCCAGTGCCGGAGGGTGTGAGGGAGGAGGTTATACAGTGCCGGAGGGTGTGAGGGAGGAGGTTATACAGTGCCGGAGGGTGTGAGGGAGGAGGTTATACAGTGCCCAGTGTCGGGGGGTTGAGGGAGGAGGTTATACAGTGCCAGGGGCAGGGGGGAGAGGTTATACAGTGCCGGAGGGAGTGAGGGAGGAGGTTATACAGTGCCCGGTGCTGGGGGGAGGAGGGGAGGTTATACAGTGCCAGGGGGGGGAGGTTATACAGTGCCCGGTGCTGAGGGGAGGTTATACAGTGCCCAGTGCCGGGGGGTTGAGGGAGGAGGTTATCCAGTGCCGGAGGGTGTGAGGGAGGAGGTTATACAGTGCCAGGGGCAGGGGGGAGAGGTTATACAGTGCCGGAGGGAGTGAGGGAGGAGGTTATACAGTGCCCGGTGCTGGGGGGAGGAGGGGAGGTTATACAGTGCCAGGGGGGGAGGTTATACAGTGCCCGGTGCTGAGGGGAGGTTATACAGTGCCCAGTGCCGGGGGGTTGAGGGAGGAGGTTATCCAGTGCCGGAGGGTGTGAGGGAGGAGGTTATACAGTGCCCAGTGCTGGGGGGTTGAGGGAGGAGGTTATCCAGTGCCGGAGGGTGTGAGGGAGGAGGTTATACAGTGCCCAGTGCCGGGGGGTTGAGGGAGGAGGTTATCCAGTGCCGGAGGGTGTGAGGGAGTAGGTTATACAGTGCCCAGTGCCGGAGGGTATAAGGGAGGAGGTTATACAGTGCCCAGTGCCATGGTGTAGGGCATTATGCAGTGCCCAGTGCTGGGGGTGGGGAGGAAGAGGTTATTCAGTGCCAGGGGGAGGGGGTTTTACAGTGCCAGGAGAGAGATTATACAGTGCTCGGTGCCAGGGGGTTATACAGTGCCAGGGGGAGGGGGTTATACAGTGCCCAGTGCCATGGGGGAGGGGGTTATACAGTGTCCACTGCCAGGGGGGAGGGGGTTATACAGTGCCAGGGGAAGGGTGAGGGAGGAGTGTATACTGTGCCAGGAGAAAGGTTACACAGTGCCCGGTGCCAGGGGGATGGGGTTATACAGTGGCGGGGGGTGTTGAGGGAGGAGGTTATACAGTGCCGGGGGGGGGTTGAGGGAGGGGGTTATACAGTGCCCAGTGCCGGGGGGGGGGGGGGGGGGTGGGTGGAGGTTATACAGTGCCCAGTGCCGGAGGGTGTGAGGGAGGAGGTTATACAGTGCCCAGTGCCGGAGGGGGTGAGGGAGGAGGTTATACAGTGCCCAGTGCCGGAGGGTGTGAGGGAGGAGGTTATACAGTGCCGGAGGGTGTGAGGGAGGAGGTTATACAGTGCCCAGTGCCGGAGGGGGTGAGGGAGGAGGTTATACAGTGCCCAGTGCCGGAGGGTGTGAGGGAGGAGGTTATACAGTGCCCAGTGCCGGAGGGGGTGAGGGAGGAGGTTATACAGTGCCCAGTGCCGGAGGGTGTGAGGGAGGAGGTTATACAGTGCCCAGTGTCGGGGGGTTGAGGGAGGAGGTTATACAGTGCCCAGTGCCGTGGGGTAGGGCATTATGCAGTGCTGGGGGTGGGGGAGGAAGAGGTTATTCAGTGCCAGGGGAGGGGGTTTTACAGTGCCCAGTGCCAGGAGAGAGATTATACAGTGCTCGGTGCCAGGGGGTTATACAGTGCCAGGGGAAGGGGGTTATACAGTGTCCACTGCCAGGGGGGAGGGGGTTATACAGTGTCCACTGCCAGGGGGGAGGGGGTTATACAGTGCCAGGGGAAGGGTGAGGGAGGAGTGTATACTGTGCCAGGAGAAAGAGGTTATACAGTGCCCGGTGCCAGGCGGATGAGGTTATACAGTGCCGGGGGGGTTGAGGGAGGGGGTTATACAGTGCCCAGTGCCAGGAGGGAGGGGGTTATACAGTGCCAGGAGGGAGGGGGTTATACAGTGCCCAGTGCCAGGCGGAGGAGGTTATACAGTGCCGGGGGGGTTGAGGGAGGGGGTTATACAGTGCCAGGAGGGAGGGGGTTATACAGTGCCCAGTGCCAGGAGGGAGGGGGTTATACAGTGCCCAGTGCCAGGCGGAGGAGGTTATACAGTGCCGGGGGGGTTGAGGGAGGGGGTTATACAGTGCCCAGTGCCAGGCGGAGGAGGTTATACAGTGCCGGGGGGGTTGAGGGAGGGGGTTATACAGTGCCAGGAGGGAGGGGGTTATACAGTGCCCAGTGCCAGGAGGGAGGGGGTTATACAGTGCCCAGTGCCAGGCGGAGGAGGTTATACAGTGCCGGGGGGGTTGAGGGAGGGGGTTATACAGTGCCCAGTGCCAGGAGGGAGGGGGTTATACAGTGCCCAGTGCCAGGCGGAGGAGGTTATACAGTGCCGGGGGGGTTGAGGGAGGGGGTTATACAGTGCCCAGTGCCAGGAGGGAGAGGGTTATACAGTGCCCAGTGCCAGGCGGAGGAGGTTATACAGTGCCGGGGGGGTTGAGGGAGGGGGTTATACAGTGCCCAGTGCCAGGGGGGAGGGGGTTATACAGTGCCCAGTGCCAGGAGGGAGAGGGTTATACAGTGCCCAGTGCCAGGCGGAGGAGGTTATACAGTGCCGGGGGGGTTGAGGGAGGGGGTTATACAGTGCCCAGTGCCAGGGGGGAGGATATACAGTGCCCAGTGCCAGGAGGGAGAGGGTTATACAGTGCCCAGTGCCAGGAGGGAGAGGGTTATACAGTGCCCAGTGCCAGGCGGAGGAGGTTATACAGTGCCGGGGGGGTTGAGGGAGGGGGTTATACAGTGCCCAGTGCCAGGGGGGAGGGGGTTATACAGTGCCCAGTGCCAGGAGGGAGAGGGTTATACAGTGCCCAGTGCCAGGAGGGAGAGGGTTATACAGTGCCCAGTGCCAGGCGGAGGAGGTTATACAGTGCCGGGGGGGTTGAGGGAGGGGGTTATACAGTGCCCAGTGCTAGGACAGAGAGGAAAGGATATAGTGCCAGTGGACAGAGTGAGAAGGTCATCCAGTGCCGGGGGTGAGAGAGAGAATACACGGCGGCCAATGCCAAGATAGAGAGGGGAGGTCACTGCCAGGACACAGACAGACAGGGGAGGTCACTCTGGGGTAACTCTCAGGTCACTGACCTTCACAGGCCGCGGCCGCTCGGGCTCCTTCCATCGCAGGTAGATCTGTCCAGCGATCGAGAGCCCAACAAACAGCCAATAGCTGAAGCTGTAATAGTTAATGAGCTGGAAGACGTCCTTCACGGATAGGTAGATGAGGGTGGCCGCGCACTGCGGAGAGAGGCAGAGAGTGACCGCACAGGAAACTAACAGGGCAAGGCGTACTAATGGAAAGCACAGGTAGATGAGGTTGGCCAGAGATTGACTTGTCCAAGGGGTCGGTCCATGATAATCACAAAGTCTAGTAAAGTCGGCCATGGTAGTACAAAAACAAAACATGTATTACAATTATAAAATATTTTTTTGCATGGAAAATAGAGGATACTGAGCAATAAAGGGTTAAAGAAACAACAGCGAGATCCTCCTTCATCTGCCAAGTGTAAATAAAGTCTCATGGCGCGTCGTGTTGTCTTAGCCGATCTACATTTAATCGTATGGGAAATGCAGACATATATATATATATATATATATATATATATACGCATACACACTCACGCACACACACGCATACACGCCCACACACACACAGCCAATGAGAACCAACAAGAACTATAAAAATAATCCTGTGTTTCATCACTTTAGGCAAAATAAGGACGGAGCCGGCTCCTCGGGGGCGGAGACAAGAAGCGGGGGCGGAGACAAAACACAAGGGCAGAGATTTTGTTGGTGGGATTTCTGGTGCAGCCACCTCGGAGTGTTTGTCACATGACACTTCTAAGTTTTGCCAACAACAGATTTCTGACATTCAGTACATTTGTCTCCGCACGCCCCGGGGTGAGGATGGGTGTGGATGCCCCCGGCTGATTTTTATCCTTTTTTGTCCTTGTAATTTGAGAGAAATCTTCTGTTTACGTGGAATTTTAGGTCAGACAACTCAAGCTTTTATTTTGATACATATTTATTATATGTGTGTACACATACACATATATGTGTGTGTGCATATATAATTATATATGTATGTGTCTATGTGTGTGTAATGTGTATATGTGTGTAATATGTGCATATATGTCTATATATATATATGTGTGTGTGTGTGTGTTTATTTGTGTGTGTACATGTGGGTGTGTGTGTGTGCACATGTGGTTATATGTGTATAAGTGTGCATGTATGTCTGTGTATGCGTGTGTTCATGTATGTGTGTGTGCGTGTGTACATGTGGGTGTGTGTATAGGTGTGCATGTATGTCTGTGTGTATGTGTGTGTACATGTGGTTATATGTGTGCATGTATGTGTGTGTGTGCGTGTGTACATGTGATTATTTGTGTACATGTATGTGTGTCTGCGTGTGTACATGTGGTTATTTGTGTACATGTATGTGTGTGTGTACATGTGGATGTGTGTGTGTGTATAAGTGTGCATGTATGTCTGTGTATGCGTGTGTACATGTGTGTGACGAGATCAGTCTCGTCACTGCGAATTGGAGAAGCTTGGTTGCCCACATTCTGCCGTTTGACTACGGCCCATGTTGACTTTCCCCCTACAAAGACATGGAAGCCATGCTTCATTTGGTCAGAAAGGACTATGATCTAACGCTTGAACCACTGGACCAATTTGTATCATTTTGACACATGTTTGTATTTGGAGTATGCTGATTCTGAAAATGTATGTTTTATGTGAATGTGATGCATACTTTTAAAGTTATGAAAAATGTGTAGAAATGTGTTACAGATTCTGACCACCCCCATTAGGTAAACACTGAGGTAGGAGCTAAGATCATGAACAAGATAAACCTCACAGGGTGTGGCCAGGACTTGAACAAAGGGCCAGTATGGGGTTTCCCCAGGGGCATAGTCCAGGAGGACAAACAGGAAGTGTCCACGGGGACAGTCTGGGTGAGAATGAGCATAGTAGCCACGCCTGGGGTTGGCCCATGGGAGGAGTTTCATGGTTCCCACTTAGGGACCCTGTCTGATTGGCCATAGGTAATTAGGGGTTGACCAAAGGTAGTCACTGCCTCTACAGTGTATGTGGAAATGTTTTTTTTTATATACGTCTTGGTTTTAATAAAGAAGGGAGTTCACTGCTTGACCCTCAAACACAGAGCTTATGTCTCGTTCTTGGGGGAATTCATGGTATGCTGTTACAGACTGACTGCCAGGAGTGTAAGCATATGGGGTGCTTTTCCTGTTCAGCTGCTAGCGCCTATTCGTAAGGTTCCAGTTCCAGGCTTGGAGCAGATTCCCCTTGGATCCGTTCTTGGAATCGTTGTCCTGCAGTAGCTGTCCCTATATCACTGGACGGGCGGATCGGCTAAAACGGCCTTGGCACCGCCTTCTATGTCTGGGGGTACCGTAACAATGTGGTTATATGTGTACATGTATGCGTGTGTACATGTGGGTGTGTGTATGTGTGTGTACATGTGGTTATATGTGTGCATGTGTACATGTGGTTATATGTGTACATGTATGTGTGTGTGCGTGTGTACATGTGGTTATTTGTGTACATGTATGTGTGTGTGCGTGTGTACATGTGGTTATATGTGTACATGTATGTGCGTGTGTACATGTGGATGTGTGTGTAAGTGTGCATGTATGTCTGTGTGTATGTTTGTGTACATGTGGTTATATCTGTACATGTATGTGTGTGTGCGTGTGTACATGTGGTTATTTGTGTACATGTATGTGTGTCTGCGTGTGTACATGTGGTTATATGTGTAAATGTATGTCTGTGTGTATGTGTGTGTACACATGTGGTTATATGTGTACATGTATGTCTGTGTGTATGTGTATGTACATGTGGTTATATGTGTACATGTGGATGTATGTGTGTGCGTACATGTGGATATATGTGTATGTCTGTGTGTATGTGTGTGTGTACATGTGGTTATATGTGTACATGTATGCGTGCGTACATGTGGGTATATGTGTATGTATACATACAGAGCAGTCACATATACCGATATCTTACATTAAACAGCAGGGCGGGTACCGGGGTGAACCTCTCCATGTGGATCAGGGACAACATGTCCGGCAGGTGACCCTCTCTCGCCCCGACAAAGAACAACCTGCAGTAGAGAATGGCACATGAGCACAGCTTGGCAATCAGTCAGCCTTTCTGATCCACCCACTAACAAGAGCTATAGTCATTAATGTCAAATTATAGCCATTAATTGCTGATTACACCCTGGGGCTCTGCATGGGCATGCTCAGACCCTACACTGATTAGATAAGATACCCCCTGGAGTCTGAGCATGCCCAGTCATTAGTTACAGGCCAGGGGTAATCATCAAGTACTGGTTATGAGCTGTCATTAACAAGAGATACACAGACTCTTTAATGGGTGGATCAGAAAGACACTCGTTACTACACAGCTTGAAAATGTTATCTTAAATAAATATTTTTTTTAAAAGTGCCCTGAACGCCTGAACTGATCACAGGAACAAAATAAAAAACTGCATTTCATTTATAAAAATAAATAATTATATAAAAATAATAATATATTATATGCAGTTCTGTGACTCAAAGTTTACCAAAAACAGCAAAACTATAGTCAGTCCAGATTAAATGTTGGTGGTTGGGACGTCTATATATTATAATAAGCAATTACTGAGATACTCCGCATTGTTTTTGCAGCTCCTTTATGCTACTGTGTGTCTCAATATGCTAATTTGCGGCTTGGAATACTTTATAATGGCAGGGAATGGATCTCACTACATGATAACATTGTGGGTCATTGTTTTGGCCACTACAGAGACACACAAGCCGACTGTGAATCTAATCAGCACATCAAAGCTGCAAATTACCATTCAGTATTGTTTATACTGTAAATACTATCTGACACCACACCCCTTCTCCCTGGATGTCATGTGAGGTTATTAGAGGGGGTCTCATGATCATAGCCTGACCCCAAGGTCATAGAGGGGCTATTATTAGAGTAAAAGTCAGCCTCTGACCAACTGACCGGACCTGTGGTCACTGCCGTCCGAGGGTTCTGTAAAGATGTAGTTGGTGCATTTTTGAAGGTAAAGTAGATAAAATAAGACTGCTTGGAGCCTACAGAGGGGGCTTTTACTTTTATTAGGCTGTTTTATTTGTATTTTATTACAGTACAGTCCTAGGGTGGAGCAGATCATGGTCATGGGGGTATAATAACAATATAAAGACCACACACTTACTACATGGGGGTATAATAACAATATATAGACCACACACTTACTACATGGGGGTATAATAACAATATAAAGACCACACACTTACTACATGGGGGTATAATAACAATATATAGACCATACACTTACTACATGGGGGTATAATAACAATATATAGACCACACACTTACTACGTGGGGTTATAATAACAATATATAGACCATACACTTACTACATGGGGGTATAATAACAATATAAAGACCACACACTTACTACATGGAGGTATAATAACAATATAAAGACCACACACTTACTACATGGGGTTATAATAACAATATAAAGACCACACACTTACAACATGGGGGTATAATAACAATATAAAGACCACACACTTACTACATGGGGGTATAATAACAATATAAAGACCACACACTTACTACATGGAGGTATAATAACAATATAAAGACCACACACTTACTACATGGGGGTATAATAACAATATAAAGACCACACACTTACAACATGGGGGTATAATAACAATATATAGACCACACACTTACTACATGGGGGTATAATAACAATATAATGACCACACACTTACTACATGGGGGTCTAATAACAATATATAGACCACACACTTACTACATGGGGGTATAATAACAATATATAGACCACACACTTACTACGTGGGGGTATAATAACAATATAAAGACCACACACTTACTACATGGGGGTATAATAACAATATAAAGACCACACACTTACTACATGGGGGTATAATAACAATATATAGACCACACACTTACTACATGGGGGTATAATAACAATATAAAGACCACACACTTACTACATGGAGGTATAATAACAATATAAAGACCACACACTTACTACATGGGGGTATAATAACAATATAAAGACCACACACTTACTACATGGGGGTATAATAACACTATAAAGACCACACACTTACTACATGGGGGTATAATAACAATATAAAGACCACACACTTACTACATGGGGGTATAATAACAATATAAAGACCACACACTTACAACATGGGGGTATAATAACACTATAAAGACCACACACTTACTACATGGGGGTATAATAACAATATAAAGACCACACACTTACTACATGGAGGTATAATAACAATATAAAGACCACACACTTACTACATGGAGGTATAATAACAATATAAAGACCACACACTTACTACATGGGGGTATAATAACAATATATAGACCACACACTTACTACATGGGGGTATAATAACAATATAAAGACCACACACTTACTACATGGAGGTATAATAACAATATAAAGACCACACACTTACTACATGGGGGTATAATAACAATATAAAGACCACACACTTACTACATGGGGGTATAATAACACTATAAAGACCACACACTTACTACATGAGGGTATAATAACAATATAAAGACCACACACTTACTACATGGGGGTATAATAACAATATAAAGACCACACACTTACAACATGGGGGTATAATAACACTATAAAGACCACACACTTACTACATGGGGGTATAATAACAATATAAAGACCACACACTTACTACATGGGGGTATAATAACAATATAAAGACCACACACTTACTACATGGAGGTATAATAACAATATAAAGACCACACACTTACTACATGGGGGTATAATAACAATATAAAGACCACACACTTACTACATGGGGGTATAATAACAATATATAGACCACACACTTACTACATGGGGGTATAATAACAATATATAGACCACACACTTACTACATGGGGGTATAATAACAATATAAAGACCACACACTTACTACATGGAGGTATAATAACAATATAAAGACCACACACTTACTACATGGGGGTATAATAACAATATATAGACCACACACTTACTACATGGGGGTATAATAACAATATATAGACCACACACTTACTACATGGAGGTATAATAACAATATAAAGACCACACACTTACTACATGGAGGTATAATAACAATATAAAGACCACACACTTACTACATGGGGGTATAATAACAATATATAGACCACACACTTACTACATGGGGGTATAATAACAATATAAAGACCACACACTTACTACGTGGGGTATAATAACAATATAAAGACCACACACTTACTACGTGGGGGTATAATAACAATATAAAGACCACACACTTACTACGTGGGGGTATAATAACAATATAAAGACCACACACTTACTACGTGGGGGTATAATAACAATATAAAGACCACACACTTACTACGTGGGGTCATGACCATGAACAGTGATTGTATTTTTACTTCTCTGCTCCTATCTGCCCTAATCCAAATCTCTAGATTGCAAGCTTCATGGGCAAGGACCTCATTCTGTTGCTGGTTGGTTATATTTGGGACAACTTACCTGGAAGCGGCGAGGATGGAGGAGTTAAGGCCACCGAAGCAGGACAGAGCCACGGCCACGGGAATGGTCCAGCTGAACATCCCATAGACCATGTCCGCAAATGTCTGGGGGAGAGGATAAGACGGAAAGATGAGGAGGGAGAGGGGCAAAAGGGAGGTGCAGAAGAAAGGGGGCAGAGGGGGAAAGAGGGCTGAGAGAGACAAGGGGCAGAGGGGGAAAGAGGGCTGAGAGAGACAAGGGGCAGAGGGGGAAAGAGGGCTGAGAGAGACAAGGGGCAGAGGGGGAAAGAGGGCCGAGAGAGACAAGGGGCAGAGGGGGAAAGAGGGCCAAGAGGGGGAAAGAGGGCCGAGAGAGACAAGGGGCAGAGGGGGAAAAGGGAGATGAGAGAGACAAGGGGCAGAGGGGGAAAGAGGGCTGAGAGAGAGACAAGGGGCAGAGGGGGAAAGAGGGCTGAGAGAGACAAGGGGCAGAGGGGGAAAGAGGGCTGAGAGAGAGACAAGGGGCAGAGGGGGAAAGAGGGCCGAGAGAGACAAGGGGCAGAGGGGGAAAGAGGGCCAAGAGGGGGAAAGAGGGCCGAGAGAGACAAGGGGCAGAGGAGGAAAGAGGGCTGAGAGAGAGACAAGGGGCAGAGGAGGAAAGAGGGCTGTGAGAGACCAGGGGCAGAGGGGGAAAGAGGGCTGAGAGAGACAAGGGGCAGAGGGGGAAAGAGGGCTGAGAGAAAGACTGGGGGAAGAGGGGGAAAGGGAGATGAGAGAGACCGGGGGCAGAGGGGGAAAGAGGGCTGAGAGAGACCAGGGGCAGAGAGGGAAAGAGGGCTGAGAGAGACCAGGGGCAGAGGGGGAAAGAGGGCCAAGAGGGGGAAAGAGGGCCGAGAGAGACAAGGGGCAGAGGGGGAAAAGGGAGATGAGAGAGACAAGGGGCAGAGGGGGAAAGAGGGCTGAGAGAGAGACAAGGGGCAGAGGGGGAAAGAGGGCTGAGAGAGACAAGGGGCAGAGGGGGAAAGAGGGCTGAGAGAGAGACAAGGGGCAGAGGGGGAAAGAGGGCTGAGAGAGAGACAAGGGGCAGAGGAGGAAAGAGGGCTGAGAGAGAGACAAGGGGCAGAGGAGGAAAGAGGGCTGTGAGAGACCAGGGGCAGAGGGGGAAAGAGGGCTGAGAGAGACAAGGGGCAGAGGGGGAAAGAGGGCTGAGAGAAAGACTGGGGGAAGAGGGGGAAAGGGAGATGAGAGAGACCGGGGGCAGAGGGGGAAAGAGGGCTGAGAGAGACCAGGGGCAGAGAGGGAAAGAGGGCTGAGAGAGACCAGGGGCAGAGAGGGAAAGGGAGATGAGAGAGACAAGGGGTAGAGGGGGAAAGAGGGCTGAGAGAGACAAGGGGCAGAAGGGGAAAGGGAGATGAGAGAGACAAGGGGCAGAGGGGGAAAGAGGGCTGAGAGAGACCAGGGGCAGAGGGGGAAAGAGGGCTGAGAGAGACAAGGGGCAGAGGGGGAAAGAGGGCTGAGAGAGACAAGGGGCAGAGGGGGAAAGAGGGCTGAGAGAGACCAGGGGCAGAGGGGGAAAGAGGGCTGAGAGAGACCAGGGGAAGAGGGGGAAAGAGGGCTGAGAGAGACAAGGGGCAGAGGGGGAAAGGGAGATGAGAGAGAGACTGGGGGAAGAGGGGGAAAGAGGGCTGAGAGAGACCAGGGGCAGAGGGGAAAGGGAGATGAGAGAGAGACTGGGGGAAGAGGGGGAAAGAGGGCTGAGAGAGACCGGGGGAAGAGGGGGAAAGAGGGCTGAGAGAGACAAGGGGCAGAGGGGGAAAGGGAGATGAGAGAGAGACTGGGGGAAGAGGGGGAAAGAGGGCTGAGAGAGACCAGGGGCAGAGGGGAAAGGGAGATGAGAGAGAGACTGGGGGAAGAGGGGGAAAGAGGGCTGAGAGAGACCAGGGGCAGAGGGGGAAAGGGAGATGAGAGAGACCAGGGGCAGAGGGGGAAAGAGGGCTGAGAGAGACAAGGGGCAGAGGGGGAAAGAGGGCTGAGAGAGACAAGGGGCAGAGGGGGAAAGAGGGCTGAGAGAAAGACTGGGGGAAGAGGGGGAAAGGGAGATGAGAGAGAACAGGGGCAGAGGGGGAAAGGGAGATGAGAGAGAGACAAGGGGCAGAGGGGGAAAGAGGGCTGAGAGAGACAAGGGGCAGAGGGGGAAAGAGGGCTGAGAGAGACAAGGGGTAGAGGGGGAAAGAGGGCTGAGAGAGACAAGGGGTAGAGGGGGAAAGAGGGCTGAGAGAGACAAGGGGCAGAGGGGGAAAGAGGGCTGAGAGAGACAAGGGGCAGAGGGGGAAAGGGAGATGAGAGAGACAAGGGGCAGAGGGGGAAAGAGGGCTGAGAGAAAGACTGGGGGAAGAGGGGTAAAGGGAGATGAGAGAGAACAGGGGCAGAGGGGGAAAGGGAGATGAGAGAGAGACAAGGGGCAGAGGGGGGAAAGAGGGCTGAGAGAGACAAGGGGCAGAGGGGGAAAGAGGGCTGAGAGAAAGACTGGGGGAAGAGGGGGAAAGGGAGATGAGAGAGACAAGGGGCAGAGGGGGAAAGGGAGATGAGAGAGAGACAAGGGGCAGAGGGGGAAAGGGAGATGAGAGAGACAAGGGGCAGAGGGGGAAAGAGGGCTGAGAGAGACAAGGGGCAGAGGGGGAAAGAGGGCTGAGAGAAAGACTGGGGGAAGAGGGGGAAAGGGAGATGAGAGAGACAAGGGGAAGAGGGGGAAAGGGAGATGAGAGAGACAAGGGGCAGAGGGGGAAAGAGGGCTGAGAGAGAGACAAGGGGCAGAGGGGGAAAGAGGGCTGAGAGAGACAAGGGGCAGAGGGGGAAAGGGAGATGAGAGAGACAAGGGGCAGAGGAGGAAAGAGGGCTGAGAGAGAGACAAGGGGCAGAGGGGGAAAGAGGGCTGAGAGAGACAAGGGGCAGAGGGGGAAAGAGGGCTGAGAGAGACCAGGGGAAGAGGGGGAAAGAGGGCTGAGAGAGACAAGGGGCAGAGGGGGAAAGGGAGATGAGAGAGACAAGGGGCAGAGGGGGAAAGAGGGCTGAGAGAGAGACAAGGGGCAGAGGGGGAAAGAGGGCTGAGAGAGACAAGGGGCAGAGGGGGAAAGAGGGCTGAGAGAGACAAGGGCCGAGGGGGAAAGAGGACTGAGAGAGACCAGGGGCAGAGGAGGAAAGGGAGATGAGAGAGAGACAAGGGGCAGAGGAGGAAAGAGGGCTGAGAGAAAGACTGGGGGAAGAGGGGGAAAGGGAGATGAGAGAGAGACAGGGGGCAGAGGGGGAAAGAGGGGTGAATCTTGTATAGACAAGCAGGCTATATATATATATATATACACACACACAGGGTCGAGTCACATCATTATGGCCACCTCTTACTTTTCACGTCAGCAACGTGTAGCCAATGACATACGGCACGTGTTGTGAGCTGGCTCGGTGGGTATATAAGGTGACATGTAGGCATACTGCAAACATATCAACCATCGCTGTCATGGGTAAAATGTGCAATTTATCCAACTTTGGAAAGAGGATGGTCACTGGCTTCAGCAAATGGCACCATTGCAAGTAAAATGCGTGGAAACTGCGGAGCACCGCGTGCCATTGATGTCAGAAGGGGTCATCATCAGAAACGGCTTCAATTTGCACAAAAGTACAGCGACTGGGCCTCTTGTGATTGGCAAAGGGTTGCCTTCTCTGATGAGTCAAGTTTTCTGCTGACTGGTCGGACATTGGCGTGTCAGGCGCAAAACCTCTGAGAACAAACACTCTGCAACCATTGTTGGAAGAACACAAGCTGGTGGCGGCAGCGTTATGGTCTGGGGAATGTTTTCTTTGCATTGTCTGGGTCCACTCATATCTCTGGAAGGCGCTCTTATCCGATTGGGTTATCTGTCCATCCTTGCACATCAGGTACATCCATACATGTGACTGTCCTCTTGGAGTGGGTGGGATCTTCCAGCAACTTGTCATATGGCCAGAGTTATCCAGGAGTGGTTAGAGGAGCAAGACAAAGACTTCCAAGTACTTCCCTGGCCTCCAAATTCCCCAGACTTGAACCCCCATTGACCCCTGTGGGACCACCTTGACCGCCATGTTTGCCATATGGCTCCTCCACCACGCACTCTCAGCAGCTGTAGGATGCACCGCAGTCTGCATGGCTCCAGATACCCTTGCCAACCTTCCAGCATCTTATTGACTCACTACCGCGCCGTCTATATGCTGTCCGTGCCGCACATGGAGGGTATTCGTGATATTATCATAATAATGTGACTGGACTGTGTATATATATGTGGGGAGAGTATATATATATATATATATATATATAGATATATAATACAGGACACAGAAGACAGGTGTTAGAAACCAGCCAGGGAGGAGTTAATATAATTCAGCACTACCCCTACATCCCACAATGCATTGCAAGCCCCAAATCAGACTTTTCCCCCTCATATTTATACATCATTTCTGTGGTTTCCAAATTACATTTTTTAACGTCTTCGCGGCTTTAATATGAATATTCCTAAAATGTATAACGCCTCGCTCCACCCCGCAGCCCCAGCATTTGCATAATAAGCCCCTCCCCTGTAATGTGGCCCCAATAAGAAAGCTGGCCTTAGAAGTGGGTGGCAACAATCTCTTTCATTTTATATAATTGTATAACCAGATATAATGTTAATTATATATTTTTTCTGCTTAATTCAGTTTATATACAAAGACATCATTAATAGACAAGATGGCGGAAGCTCGTTAGAACATTCTCTGGAAATATTTGATTAGTAGCTATAATGAAAGGAAGAAATCATATATTTTATTCTTTCCTCATTAACCGCTTATAATATTCAGTAATTAAATGAATTAACATTAATTAATTAATGAATTAAATTGTGTAGCTTCCACAGCCCCTTTACCCCATACTCTGATGTGGAAGGCTTCGGTTTAGTTGCATGGAATATATACAATAGATTGCAAGCTCTTGGGGCATACACTGTACCTGTAAGTATCCTCAGTACACACGGCCCGCGCTACATGGAAAATAAACCAGGAATTATTTAAATTGGGGCACACCCAGAATCCCCCCAACATGTTTATTTATTACTTAATTATAACGAGCTAATATACTTGGCGTCTCAATAATGGTGACATTTATTATGAAATACAGAACGTCCTACAGGGGTCCTTTATTAGGAATGTATTGTATGCTCACAAGCTTTACTACCATGAGGTGCTCCTGAGCTGCTGCTTTACTGTTACGTTAAAATAATGTATTTTCAATAAAATATCATATATAATTGTATTTTTTTATAATTTTTCAAATATAAAACCATAAATTTATTATTATTACTATTAATAATAATGATTATAATAATAATACATCAATATAGCACTTTTCTCCCAGAAGGACCTGCCATGGTCCCACTCTGAAGCTTCCTCTGCTTATAGAGTCTCCACACAACAAGTTGATGAGCAGAAACCAAAATGGTGCACCCCAGAGCAGCATTATTATTGCATATAAAAGGTCATATTTGCCTGCAATGGCCATTGCAGGGATGGAGGCAGATAAAAACTGTTATTAGGTCAACACATAAAGACTCCTATTAGGGCAGACCTCTCCTATCTCCCAGGCACCTGATAGGGGTGGAGAGAAACAGGTCTGCTAAAGTCCAAGTATAAGGAGCTATACTGATTGTGTTGTCTAAAAATACTGAGTTGGACCGCGGGTCCCGGGTCAGGTATGTGACCGGCGTCTGTCCATCCCACTTATAAGGTCGCACACTCACCACTGCCACGGCATCACTGCCAACCACTGCGTTGAAGTCCAGCACGGTGTAGTATGCCACGTTGGTCAGGAGGTAAATGATGGTGACAACTGGCATCGAGATCCCGATGGCCAATGGAAGGTTCCTGAAACCAATCACAAAGAGGCCATTATTATACAGAGGTATGGACGCCATGATCAGTAGGTTATGTGATGGAGGTTGTAAGGACGTGGTGAGGGGACGTCTTGCTGATAAAGATCTTAATACGAGTGAGCCAGGAAAAGGAGGTTTGTGGTAAGCTCCAAAGTAAAGATGAAGATCAAACTCTAGGA
>JAPZIH010000306.1:5000-30729 GCA_027410445.1 Discoglossus pictus
TTTTTTGACGATCCTATGATTTGCAATTTTTTGTTGTATATATGAGGATGGTCTTGTCTGAACATTTTCTAGCAGTGACCTTTAAATTCCTTTATTAGGAAAACACTACTTTAATCAATACACACACAGTGAAATACAATTACCCCCCTGTGGGGTCTATATCCAACACTATATGTTAATAACAATATATATTATCACCATACTATTTAATTAACAATTTAATTTTCACAAGTATTTGTTTTGCACTCTATGGTATTGTTAGAGTATCATATCACATATATAGTTGTGAGCGTACGGGCCGTTGCTCACGCTTGCGGGCTCGCGTAGCGAGGTCACTGGGCAAGGGCCTCAGTTGCTGGCATGGAGCGCCGAAGGCCTCAGTTGCTGGCAAGGGCAAGGGCCTCAGTTGCTGGCATGGAGCGCCGAAGGCGCTCCATGCCAGCAACTGAGGCCCCTCGAGAAGCGAGGGCCTCAGTTGCTGGCGAGGTCACTGGGCAAGGGCCTCAGTTGCTGGCGAGATCACTGGGCAAGGGCCTCAAACCCTCGCAAAGTTCACGTCACGACACACAAATTCAGACACTCGCTACATTTTACGAGGAACGCAAACAACCTACGAAACACGTTACCACACATTACGACCTCGCAAACATCGGACGCAACACGCCGACATACAAACATTTAAAACACAATAAATACACACAACACACACATAAAAAGCTTACCTACAGCAAGAGGAACCATCCAGCACCTCAAAAAAACAAGTTAGACCTTCATTTAAATAAAAATAAAACACTTTAGACACTAAAAAAAACGCTAAGCGAGAGAAAAAATGGCCGACGGACAAAACGAAAACGAGGCTACAGCACTCTCCACACGTAAAACACCACACCACACTCGCAAAACACCACACGAAACTCGAAAACCACTACAAACCAACAACGGACAATACGCAAAGACGCACAACACACATAAACCGCCATTTAACGCAAATGCGGAAGTACGACACTACGCGAACGGTTTCGCCTCGTGCACGCACAGTATTACACTGCACACATTCACCACGCTTATATAGCAGCTCCACAACACTAATGCTGCAGCAATGTCAAAACACATTCACAGCTCTTCAACACAATGCTTCCAAATAGGTAAAGTATATTCATTTATTATTGTATTATATCTTTACTATTACACACCAAACAACATTACCTCACTTACAATAACATTGTCGTCATTTTTTGACGGGCAATTCGCTAGTGCTTTAATATTTAGAAGCCTTATAGTTTTAGAAGCTTCATAGGCTTATATTAGCCGATCACACATACACTTTAACTACCTTATAGAGTTTACCACCAATAGCCTTAGTTTTCTTTTTTGTTTACACATGTCAGGTTGTCACTCACTGTAAGCTAGACAGACATAGGAAACAAGAGTATAGAAGTGATCTTTCCCTAAAAATATATTTTTACTGTTTTAGTTGCAAGCCATTTAAACGGCAGCATTCAATAAAATTTATTTTGTTTCTTTAGTTTAATATATTTCATATAACATTTATCAGGTGTTAAGCACCCAATCTTTAGAGAATTTAATTGGTAATATGTATATACTAGCGTATTGCCCGTCAAAAAATGACGGCAATGAGATGTGTATGTTTGGAAAGTTGTATAGTTATTAATATACATATGGAGCACTTTGCTCCATAAAAAAAGGGGTCCGTATTAACGGCTCGCCTCGCTAAGCGAGGCTCGCCTGCAATGAGCGCCTGCGGCGCTCATTGCCAAAGTGGTCCTGTTTAACGGCTCGCCTCGCTACGCGAGGCTCGCCTGCAATGAGCGCCTGCGGCGCTCATTGCCAAAGTGCTCCGTATTAACGGGGCAAAAAATGTTTGGAAAGTTGTATAGTTATTAATATACATATGGAATTGTAAGGTAGCTAATGGTGTTTTGTGTGTACTACTGAAATATATAAGTTAAAATAATAAATAATTAATGAATGACTATACTTTACCAATTTGTATGCATTGTGTTTAAGAGCTGGCAATCTGTAGTGATGTTGCAGCAGCATTGGTGGTGTGGAGGTGCTGTGTAAGCGTTTAGAACGTGTGCAGTGTAATAATGTGCGTGCGCGAGCTGAAACCGTTAGCGTAGTACTTTAGTTCCGCATTATCGTAAAATGGCGGGTAATGTGTGTTATGCGTCTTAGCGGATAATCCGTACGTGATTTAATGGGCGGTAATGTGTAGTATGTGTTTTCCGTGGTTATAGTGCTGTAGCCTCGTTTTCGTTTTTTTCGGCCGCCATTTTTTCTCTCGCTTCGAGACTTTTTTAGTGTCTAAACTGTTTTATTTTTAATAAAATGAAGGTGTAACTTGTTTTTTTGAGGTCGTGGATGCTCCCTCTTGCTGTCGGTAAGCTTTTTATGTATGTGCTGTGTGTATTTATTGCGATTGTATTTTTTTTTCCTGTTCGCGAGTTGCGGCCGTATTTTTGTTCTGCGTATTAACGCTGATTGGCAAATTGCTCCGTATTAACGGCTCGCCTCGCTACGCGAGGCTCGCCTGCGGCGCTCATTGCCAAAGTGCTCCATATTAACGGCTCGCCTCGCTACGCGAGGCTCGCCTGCAATGAGCGCCTGTGGCGCTCATTGCCAAAGTGCTATGGTTTAACAGTGTAACGGCTCGCCCGGCGATGAGCGCCTGCGGCGCTCATCGCTAAGCCCGCTACTGTACTACGGTTTAACGGCTCGCCTCGCTTCGCGAGGCTCGCCGAGCGATGAGCGCCTGCGGCGCTCATCGCTAAGCCCGCAAAGTCGTACGGACCACGCAAACAGCGTGACGACGACTCGTAGTAAGACAATTATAATATGTGATATATTATAATAACTGTTTTTCTTGGAACTCTGAGCTGGAAGCAGGTTTTTTAACTTGCTTTAGACATTCAAATGTGAACACAGATGTACTTTTTATTTACTGTACTACTGTACGGTGGAGGGCTTCTATCACTCTTTTGCCCACCATATTATAAATGATTGTTGTGGTGAACTACCTACTCATAATTTCCACAACACAGGCTGAGATCCCGCTCCATGCTGATGATAGCCAGTAAGCTTGAAACAGCTGTACATGGATTGGATACTCAGCCTGTGTTTATTCCAACCTTGGCTTTGCATTAAAGCTGTGTAATACAGCATGCATAAGCTTAAAGGAAGCCATGATTGATAATGGCTAAGGAATGAAGAGTGAGGCATTTGTGGCCATGTTTGTGTGTCCCAGCTCAACTTCCCAGAATGCAGTGTAATAACTGTTTTTCTTGGAACTCTGAGCTGGAAGCAGGTTTTTTAACTTGCTTTAGACATTCAAATGTGAACACAGATGTACTTTTTATTTACTGTACTACTGTACGGTGGAGGGCTTCTATCACTCTTTTGCCCACCATATTATAAATGATTGTTGTGGTGAACTACCTACTCATAATTTCCACAACACAGGCTGAGATCCCGCTCCATGCTGATGATAGCCAGTAAGCTTGAAACAGCTGTACATGGATTGGATACTCAGCCTGTGTTTATTCCAACCTTGGCTTTGCATTAAAGCTGTGTAATACAGCATGCATAAGCTTAAAGGAAGCCATGATTGATAATGGCTAAGGAATGAAGAGTGAGGCATTTGTGGCCATGTTTGTGTGTCCCAGCTCAACTTCCCAGAATGCAGTGTAATAACTGTTTTTCTTGGAACTCTGAGCTGGAAGCAGGTTTTTTGTAATTATTTTATTTTATTTTATTTTAGAATAAGGGTCTGTGTATGTAGTTAGGACTGTAATTATTTTATTTTATTTTAGAATAAGGGTCTGTGTATGTAGTTAGGACTGTAATTATTTTATTTTAGAATAAGGGTCTGTGTATGTAGTTAGTACTGTAATTATTTTATTTTATTTTAAAATTAGGGTCTGTGTATGTAGTTAGGATTTTTTGTATATTAGATAGATAGGGGGATGTATTTGATATAGTTAGGATTTATTTTAAATTAAATAGATTGTATGTTAGATAGATAGGGGGTATTTGATTCGGACTATATGTAATATATTATATGTAATATATTATATGTAATATATTATATTTAATATATTATATGTAATATATTATATGTAATATATTATATGTCATGTATGTAATGTCATGTATTGTATGTAATGTATGTAATGTATTATATGTATGTATTGTATTGTGTTTATCTGTCTTTCCTTTTCAGGTGTGTAATTTTTTTATTTTCTGTAGTGGGGGGTGGGGTTGTAATTTGTTTTTGTTTTTTTTGTACTTTAGGTTTTTTGTTTTCTGTACTGTACGTTTTTTGTTTTTTTGTAATTAGAGTGTTGGGGAGGTTTATTAGGGGGTAGGTAGTGTAGGTAGGTAGTGTAAGTGTTAATAGATTAGTGTAGAGGGGGGTTAGTTAAGATTAAATGGTTTATTGGGGGTTATAGTGTAGTGTTTGTAGTTAGTGTCATGATGGTCCTTGAGGACCATCATGGCACTTATGTGGTTAATGTTGGGTTGTAACAGGCCCATAATGGTAATAATATACCCTTATGGGACTGATGGGGTTAAATAGAGCCTTATGGTGGTCTGTATTGACCATCATTAGTTAATGGGTTAATTTAGGCCTTATGGTGGTCTGTATTGACCATCATTAGTTAATGGGGTAATTATAGTTGCCTGGGGTTAATATTTTTAGTGCGAGTCCTTTCAGGACCTTTACGGTCCTTTGAGGACCCGCGAGGCGGAAAATTTAAAATTGAATTGCAGCAGGGTCACGATCGGTGCCGATCGGGGCCCCCCGCTGCAGGGGGTTTATGTGGGGCACTTCGGGGGTCCCGATGGGGACCCCCAGCATAGAGGGGGGTTAATTTTAAGTGCCGCGGCCGGGATTGGGTAATAGTGTGCCGCGGCCCCTTTAAGGAGCCGCGGCGGGGAATTTAAAAGTTTTAAATGCAGCGGGGGGCCTGATCTATGCAGATCGGGCCCCCCCCCTTCAATAGGTTTATGTGGGGAAACTTCGGGGGTCCCGATGGGAACCCCCAGCATAGAGGGGGGTTAATTTTAAGTGCCGCGGCCGGGATTGGGTAATAGTGTGCCGCGGCCCCTTTAAGGAGCCGCGGCGGGGAATTTAAAAGTTTTAAACGCAGCGGGGGGGCTGATCTATGCAGATCGTGGCCCCCCGCTGCAAGGGGTTAATGTGGGGGTGCTGCAGGGGTCCTGATAGAGACCCCTGCAGCATGGGGATGTGTATAGGGTGCAGGGGGGAGCCTCACACTGCTGTCTCGGGCTGTTCCGAGGCAGCACGTAGAGGCTTTCGGATCCCTTGCGTGGACTTTTTGTCCACGTAGGGATTCTTACGATATGCGAGACTCGTGCATAGATTTAAGGCTACGTAGCTCTCTTGGAGCCTATTCTCGGCCATTTTCTCGCAGTCATATCGCAAAGGAGGCTGCGAGAGATTCGGTACTCGCAAACAGCAGGAAAAATGCCTTTTGCGAGCACCGAGAGAACTACGAGGGAGAATTTAATAGGGCCCCTAGTTCAAACCTACCCCAGCAGAATCATGTAGTTCCTGTTCTCTGTGGCACAAAAGATGGCCTCTGAAGAGGGCAAGGCCCAACCGCTACAGGCAGAGGATACTGGATCCTGGTTACTTAGTGGCCCATAGCAAGACCACTCCCCAAGTCAGGATACAACACACAGAAATAGTCTCACACCTTGTTTATGTGAAAACTATCTCTCAACAACTTTATTTTGGAAAACGCCATCTTTTAAACATGCATACAAAATTACCAGGAGGGGCTACCTTTAGCCAGCCCCTAACTGCCTCTGGCCAATCAGGCAGGGTCCCTACGTGTGAACCATGAGACTCCTCCCAGGTCTGCCCACTAGGTGTGGCTACCTAATTCATTTGGTCTATGACTTTCAAGGGAGAAACATCTCCCTGCCCTCTGGACTTTGCCCTGATTCTCTGAGTGAGAATCCCTGTAGACCCCCTGGGGTTATGGTGCCTCTATGTCTGTGGAGATCCCTTTGTTCCTGACTACTATCATTTCAAGTGTTTACCTTCAGGGCCATATGGGCAACTCCTGACTGAGAGTTTATACAATGGGGGAGGGTTGACTAATCAAAACATAGCTATCACTCCATAATACAATATACAATATAATACTAACATATTATAACCCATAACATATTTCCCCATTAATATATTATACCTAGGATACATAATAACCATGTACAGGCAACATATAACCACACAATAACACATAATCCCAATGTAACAATGTCATGCTCCCTTGGACATACTCACAAACCACTGACAATATGAGTCCTTAAACAATTAAATCATGACACCTACTAATTATCCTATCAGATGCATTCATGATCCATCTCCCTTACATATATCTTTAACTGTGTATTAACCACAGGGATGTGTTGATAGGTCATGATGACGATATTTGCCCATATGCTTTGTCAAACATCACAACATCCTATTCATATCAACATCATATTTTATTTCCACCAGGAGATGCAGGATATGGGTGTTTGCCGTGGTTGTTGACCCCTGTGAGCAATCCCCATACTCGGGCAGAGGCGCGGTATAATGCTGCGCATAAAACCTGCCAGAATGTAATTGAGCGTACCTTTGGTGTACTAAAGATGCGCTTCAGATGTTTACATTCCACTGGGGGGGCTCTACAATACAAGCCCCAGAAAGTTTGTCGCATCATCGTTGCCTGCTGCTGTCTGCACAATATAGCAGTACAGGCCAACTGTCTGGGGGACATTGATGCGGCTCCGCTACCTGGGGAGGAAGAGCCTTTATTTCCCCCTGAAGTGGATAATCTGCAGGGGTCACAACAACGTGCCCGCCTAATTCGTGAGTACTTCACAAGTACATACCCAATATGCATGGAACACAGTCTAATGTATCTGGATTATGCCTAACTCCCAAATCCACCTTTATCCATCGCCCTTGTCATACAGAATTCCAACCAATCCACAGTAGAGGAGAGTTCACTGACGTTGTCGATGTTTGTACACTGGAACAAGCCACATGATCAGTTATAGGTAAGTAAGCACACATTCCCATACACATCTTAAGTACTGACGGTTAGAAACATCAATGGCATAGATAATTTGAGTGGATTATATATCCCACTATGTTAATGTATATATGCCCCACATTACATTGTTATCTAGTAATTTAGATGGAAAAAAGACTTTAGTCCATCAGGTTCAACCTCTATAGATCTATGATCTGCAATACGCAGAATTATTGTTAATTGATCCAGAGGAAGTCACCGAACAACAAAATGTGAAGCTTTGCCAATTGTCTACACAGGTCAGAAAAATATAACATTCCTTCCTGAGCCCAGATACTGGTGATCGTATTCATCACTGGATCAATACTCCCTATCTATTTATCCAGGATAGCCCCTAATGCCTGTTTGGTTTTGTAATGTAAAAAGATACCCAATCCCTTTTTAAAGTCACCTACAACCTCTACGGACCAGGATTGCTCACATTGTCTGATCCTGCCTAACCACATGACATGGGATCCAAATGTGGTTGAAAAATACCATACACACATACTTTGTCTAATTTGTGACTGTAATCCTAACATCATATTAACCTTACAAAGCTGCTATCGTGTGTCAACTCTTCTTTAAACAACCTAGACATGGAAAAACATGACCAGCAACAGAACTGCTACATCAATGTAAGCTACATAGTGAGTATTTGTGTAATAATATGGCCACGTATGCTGAAGGACACAAATAACACATCAATCACTTTATTAATATCGGCCTATCTCTTTCCAGAATACAGCAGATAGGTAAGCGGTGATAACTAATGACGATCCACAGCGCACGTGTCCTGGTGGAACAAATCACCTCGTAGATGAGCTTGGGACTGCGTCCAAGGTAAAACACCACATTTGGCTCTCCAAAGATGCATTAATGTGTAATCTATGTGATATTCCTACATCATTAGCCAGATGAGTAGCTCGTTTCATATGTAGGGAAAGAACAGTGAAGACGTTTGTATGAAATGAGCAACATATATCGGTACAGTGGATCGAAAAGGTCTAAAGTCTACACACCCCTGTTAAAATGTCATGTTTCTGTGCTGTCAAAAAATGAGACCAAGATAAATCATTTCAGAACTTTTTCCACCTTTAATGTGACCTATAAACTGTACAACTCAGTTGAAAAACAAACTAGAATCAGTTAAGTAGAGTGAAGAAAAAATCAAAAAAGAAAATCACATGGTTGCATAAGTATGCACACCCCTAAACTAATACTTTGTTGAAGCACCTTGTGATTTTATTACAGCAATCAGTATTTTTGGGTATGAGTCTATCCGCATGGCACATTGTGACTTTTCAAGATTTGCCCACTCTTCTTTGCAAAAACACTTCAAATCTGTCAGATTGCGAGGCCATCTCCTGTGCACAGCCCTCTTCAGATCACCCCACAGATTTTCAATCGGATTCAGGTCTGGGCTCTGGCTGGGCCATTCCCAAACTTTAATCTACTTCTGGTGAAGCCATTCCTTTGTTAATTTGGATGTATGCTTTGGGACATTGTTATGCTGAAAGATGAAGTTCCTCTTCATGTTCAGCTTTCTAGCAGAAGCCTGAAGGTTTTGTGCCAATATTGACTGATATTTGGAACTGTTCATAATTCCCTCTATCTTAACTAAGGCCCCAGTTCCAGCTGAAGAAAAACAGCCCCAAAGCATGATGCTGCCACCACCATGCGTCACTGTGGGTATGGTGTTCTTTTGGTGATGTGCAGTGTTGTTTTTGCGCCAAACATATCTTTTGGAATTATGGCCAAAATGTTCAACCTTGGTTTCATCAGACCATAACACCTTTTCCCACATGCTTTTGGGAGACTTCAGATGTTTTTTTTTTTGAAAAATGCAGCCTGGCTTGGATGTTTTTCTTTGTAAGAAAAGGCTTTCATCTTGCCACTCTACCCCATACGCCAGACATATGAAGAATACGGGAGATTGTTGTCACATGTACCACACAGCCAGTACTTGCCAGATATTCCTGCAGTTCCTTTAATGTTGCTGTAGGCCCTCTTGGTAGCCTTCCAGACCAGTTTTCTTCTGGTCTTTTCATCCATTTTGGAGGGAGCTCCAGTTCTTGGTAATGTCACTGTTGTGCCATATTTTCTACGCTTGATGATGACTGTCTTCACTGTGTTCCATGGTATATCTAATGCCTTGGAAATTCTTTTGTACCCTTCTCCTGACTGATACCTTTTAACAATGAGATCCCTCTGATGCTTTGGAAGCTCTCTGTGGACCATGGCTTTTGCTGTGGGATGCGACTAAGAACATTTCAGGAAAGACCAACTAGAGCAGCTTAACTTAATTTGGGGTTAATCAGAGGCACTTTAAATGATGGCAGGTGTATGCTGACTCCTATTTAACACGATTTGGAATGTGATTGCTTCATTCTGAACACAGCTACATCCCCAGTTATAAGAGAGTGTGCAGACTTATGCAACCACATTAGTTTTCTTTGATTTTTTTCTTCCCTCCACCTTACAGATTTCAGTTTGTTTTACAATTGAGTTGTACAGTTTTTATGTCACATTAAAGGTGGATATAGTTCTGAAATGATTTTTCATTGGCTAATTTGTTTACAGGAGTGTGTAGACTTTTTATAACCACTGTAAGTGACGAAGTAAGCGCTCCGGGAGCATGTGCAATGTAAATATTGACATGTTCCTTTTATGTTTCAGATCACAAAGATGAGTCCCTTTCCACGGTCAGAACAAGGAATGATGAGCATTCCCACGTTCCAGGACTATGCTATTGTCACATTGCATCATGTATGTTCAGATGTCAGTCATCATGTGTTGCATCGGGTGTGATATCACATCCTCTACATCGATTTATATGTACCTATTGCTTTAGATCTGCCATTCTCTCCTCTACTTGGACTATTGTGAAGCCTGTATCATACTTCCTTCCAGATCTCTTCCTCAGTGCTGATGTGATCCTCCCTGTACATATGGGGAACAGTAACTCTAGCCTTGGAACATAACTGTTAATGAGGTTCCGTTTACCTTCAGTTATGAATATGCAACAGCAGATAATAGAGATGCTCATTCACAGAACAGAATACACCTCGAACTGGCCAGTTGGTTGTTAGTTCTGCTAACACCTGAAATTATTTGGAACACACTGATATGGTCCTGGTCATGCTTCCATCTGAGTGTCCAAACTTATGTATGTAGAGTCTTCTCTCATAGTGCCATTTCCAGTGACATGACCTACGGGGGTTCTAACATTGACTGATTGAGCACTTCTACCTCTGCAGTTGCATAGGAGTGTGTGTTGCGCGCACACACAAGACTACAGATTACTTCTCCCCATGAGCATATCTCCTTCTGTATTGTTGGGTTTGAATATTGAATGTTATCCTGATATATTTAATAATATAACTGATATTGCCTCACGTTGGATGATGCACTGTATCTCCCCCCCTCAACTGATCATCTATACCAATGTCACCCCCCCTGCGTGCATTCTGGCCCCATGTCCCTATTTCCGTGTGTTACTGGAACTCTGTATCCTACCCACCTCCACCATGATACTGAGCAGGCCTGTGGTAATTTGTCACTGTGTGGCTTTGTGAACAATTAAACCGTTTTTTTTTCACTCAATGTTTGTGTAATCCTGTATATTTACCATGTAACAATTCAATTCCCCTGAAAGTCAGATGTGCTCAGCACCATCAGTTAGTGGTGTAACTATTCGGGGCAATCTGCGTTGACATTACTA
The DNA here is from genome assembly GCA_027410445.1 of Discoglossus pictus. Lineage (NCBI taxonomy): Eukaryota > Metazoa > Chordata > Amphibia > Anura > Alytidae > Discoglossus > Discoglossus pictus. The sequence goes on from JAPZIH010000306.1 coordinate 15,840, forward strand.
CATAATCATGAATGTCGATTCATATCATTCAAGTTGAGCCCTTCAAGTCATTATATACAACCCTGCATGTCTCTAGACATGATTTCAGAATTCACACCCCTCCGACTTGCACCTACATGTATATTGGCAAGGTACAGATTAATGTAGCATATGTATTTATGTAAACACACACAGATATATGTATTTAACAATGACACTTCATTCTCTCTGTATTCTCGCAACTAGAAAGCATGATATGGTTCAAACACACAGAAACAGTGATAACAGTATAACATAATCATACTTTATTTCATACACAGAGTACAAACAGAAATAGACAGGACTGTGCATTAATATCATGTGTGTGTTGTGAAGAGATCCTAGTATGGCAAGGGGCTGTGGCAAATCTGAGGACATCTGAAGAGGAAACAGACAACATCATCAGGGTAATGCATAGCATCTCCTAGGGTCACATGTGGTCAGGATCCCACAGTAACCAACAGCATATAACACAACATCTAATCAACATAACCATTAATGCGCATACAACAACCATATGGTTGCCAGAATAAACAGACACTATAAAACAGGGATCATGTCATACTAAGCGATTTCACACACAGTGTGAATTGGTCAATAGATGATATGAATCTGGAAAACAGAGGTAGGAGGTGTTAGAACAATCAGAAGCTGTTATTAGAGTACATTGTTTTTGCTTTTGACACTACTCTAAACCAACTAACATGAACATCATCTCCGAGCAGTAGGAACCATATTTATTCTATCCTGTTCAGTCAGCCTTCCAGGAATATGCTTAGGATGTGGAATACGACAAGGCATGCTTCACTGTGAACACAATCCTTCAGCAAAATGTACTATCACTATCTATGTGGAATAGTTGTGCCATGCTGATATCACATCTCACTTCTAAATGGGTGGTACCAAGGCCAGACAGATTACACTGTTCACATTACCCCTAAACACATGCACATTGATCATGAAGTCAAACCCTGGAAATTGCCACTTTGGTTTGGATGACATGAAAAAACTGAAGCCAATTTCATAATGTTAACGGGATGGAATGCTATAAAAACTTATGTGGAATTGCTGGTTTGGATTAGCAGATAGTAATGGGACTGTGCAACTCGATAGCCTGGACACTGATCATTATAATGGAAGATCACACAGTCATGTTTCTTAGTGAAAAGATATGTAGTCATATATTTCATTTCAGAGCCATCTGCAGTGGGGAATAATCCTGATAGAATGCCCGTTGGGAACTGGTTTGAGTGTTTACTCACATGATGGTATTGTACTGCTCGAAGATGAATAAAATGTCTTCATAGTTGTGAGATTTGGCTATTAACACCTACAAAGACAAAAACAATGTCTCATTCCGAACAATATTATGATTAAATACAGCATTTAAGCTCAAGGTCAATCCACATTGAACATCAATTGTTAAAATGTTCAACATAACCAGACATGTACACACTCTGTAGCCAATATTATGTCAACATGTATAACAATCTGTATTCTGTGAGGAGTGGTCAGGAGGCCCTCTCGGATGGTCCTAACACCTCCTACTCCGAGTTAGCAGGCCCCCACCGTCTGTGCCCGCGGCCCGTCTCCCTCTTCCACGCCGTGGTGTGGGATCAGGGGGTGCCACTACAGCAGGTGGCTGGGGTTCATGGGTGGGCGATGTCTGAGATGAGGAGGCAGACATCTCAGGTTGAGATTGGACAACCGAAGGCTGGAGAGGTATGGGCTGGCGACGGAGATTACGCAACAATGCGCGTCTCTCCCGGCTTGCGCGTTCCTCATATCTCTCCATCCTTCGGTTGTGCCTCCTCATCTCAGCATATATGGCACGTGTGGTGGCTGAGATGACCCTATTTCCAGCCAGGATGGCCCTGCTAACAGCCAATTGTCTTTCGCTGATGTCCAGCATTTGCCTTGCTCGCTGGCTTTGGGCCTGGTCCTCTTCGTCAATGTGAGCCATGATGTGCCGTAATTGGCCAGGGAGATGTGGCAGAGGACCTGGAGGTCTGGCGTCTGGCGGCTGGGCGTCTGGCGACTCCGCGGCCGGCGACTCCGCGGCCGGCGACTCCACGGCTCTTCCTCCCGGGGCACTTCCTCCCGGGGCACTTCCTCCCGGGGCACTTCCGGCCGGGGCTCTTCCTCCCGGGGCACTTCCTCCCGGGGCACTTCTGGCCGGGGCACTTCCTCCCGGGGCACTTCCTCCCGGGGCACTTCCGGCCGGGGCACTTCCTCCCGGTGCACTTCCTCCCGGGGCACTTGGGGCCGGGGCACTTCCTCCCGGGGCACTTCCGGCCGGGGCACTTGTGGCCGGGGCAACTCCTCCCGGGGCCCATGGTGGAGCCCAGGCTGAGTGCGGTGCCCCGTATGACGGCGGAGCACAGTATGAGGGGGGAGCCCAGGGTGAGGGCTGTGCCCAGGGTGAGGGCTGTGCCCAGGGTGATGGCGGAGCCCATGATGAGGGCGGAGCACCAGATGAGGGTGGAGCCCAGGATGAGGGCTGTGCCCAGGATGAGGGCGGAGCCCAGGATGAGGGTGGAGCCGCTGAGGGTGGAGCCGCTGAGGGTGGAGCCGCTGAGAGAGGCACAGGATGGTGTGGCTGGTGCAGGCCCTGAGGTGGCCACGCCGAAGAGGGCCCGGGCATCACTTCCCGCTCCGTATGAGCAAGTGATGTGGATGGTCCCGGGCCCTCCTGAATGTCCTGGGCCACTTCAGCCCTTCCTGCCTCCTCCTCTTCTGAATCTGTGGATACTGCAATGGAATAAACATATATTTCAGTTGGTTGCCATACACAATTGCAAGCTATGCATTTACAGGGAGTGCAGAATTATTAGGCAAGTTGTATTTTTGAGGATTAATTTTATTATTGAACATCAACCATGTTCTCAATGAACCCAAAAAACCCATTAATATCAAAGCTGAATATTTTCTGAAGTAGTTTTTAGTTTGTTTTTAGTTTTAGCTATTTTAGGGGGATATCTGTGTGTGCAGGTGACTATTACTGTGCATAATTATTAGGCAACTTAACAAAAAACAAATATATACCCATTTCAATTATTTATTTTTACCAGTGAAACCAATATAACATCTCAACATTCACAAATATACATTTCTGACATTTAAAAACAAAACAAAAACAAATCAGTGACCAATATAGCCACCTTTCTTTGCAAGGACACTCAAAAGCCTGCCATCCATGGATTCTGTCAGTGTTTTGATCTGTTCACCATCAACATTGCGTGCAGCAGCAACCACAGCCTCCCAGACACTGTTCAGAGAGGTGTACTGTTTTCCCTCCTTGTAAATCTCACATTTGATGATGGACCACAGGTTCTCAATGGGGTTCAGATCAGGTGAACAAGGAGGCCATGTCATTAGATTTTCTTCTTTTATACCCTTTCTTGCCAGCCACGCTGTGGAGTACTTGGACGCGTGTGATGGAGCATTGTCCTGCATGAAAATCATGTTTTTCTTGAAGGATGCAGACTTCTTCCTGTACCACTGCTTGAAGAAGGTGTCTTCCAGGAACTGGCAGTAGGACTGGGAGTTGAGCTTGACTCCATCCTCAACCCGAAAAGGCCCCACAAGCTCATCTTTGATGATACCAGCCCAAACCAGTACTCCACCTCCACCTTGCTGGCGTCTGAGTCGGACTGGAGCTCTCTGCCCTTTACCAATCCAGCCACGGGCCCATCCATCTGGCCCATCAAGACTCACTCTCATTTCATCAGTCCATAAAACCTTAGAAATATCAGTCTTGAGATATTTCTTGGCCCAGTTTTGACGTTTCAGCTTGTGTGTCTTGTTCAGTGGTGGTCGTCTTTCAGCCTTTCTTACCTTGGCCATGTCTCTGAGTATTGCACACCTTGTGCTTTTGGGCACTCCAGTGATGTTGCAGCTCTGAAATATGGCCAAACTGGTGGCAAGTGGCATTGTGGCAGCTGCACGCTTGACTTTTCTCAGTTCATGGGCAGTTATTTTGCGCCTTGGTTTTTCCACACGCTTCTTGCGACCCTGTTGACTATTTTGAATGAAACGCTTGATTGTTCGATGATCACGCTTCAGAAGCTTTGCAATTTTAAGAGTGCTGCATCCCTCTGCAAGATATCTCACTATTTTTGACTTTTCTGAGCCTGTCAAGTCCTTCTTTTGACCCATTTTGCCAAAGGAAAGGAAGTTGCCTAATAATTATGCACACCCGATATAGGGTGTTGATGTCATTAGACCACACCCCTTCTCATTACAGAGATGCACATCACCTAATATGCTTAATTGGTAGTAGGCTTTCGAGCCTATACACCTTGGAGTAAGACAACATGCATAAAGAGGATGATGTGGTCAAAATACTCATTTGCCTAATAATTCTGCACTCCCTGTACATATCATTGACATCATGGTCACCTGTGAGTGACTGTGGTGCTTGTGTTACACAGATGAGCCACGGGCTGCATAATGAGCATTGTGGATCATGGCTCATATGAATGTGTACTGCATGTGCCTCAGACACGTGCTCTGCTGCATCTGCTGTGCAGTGTGTGAGACTGACCAATCTGACCAGTTTCCAGCAATGGTTGTTAATATGCAGCTGAGACATGGGCCAGGTTAGGACAGTATATGACACACATGCAGTGCTACAGAGTCTGTATCCACATATGCTGCACAGCCAAATCTTTAGTCACGATCGCAGTGGAGGCCAAAGTCAGGCCTGCATTTGGGGATAGCCATGCTGCATCCATCTGAGAATATCATTCTCCAAGTCATTAAGTCTAAATGACTCATCTGTTCACAACAAGGAAATCCACATATCCAGGCCTGTGCGCAGCCCAGCAAGTTTGTCTTTGGACACCCTGCTCTATTGCAATCAATCTGGATATAATTCGAAATTGACATATCAGGGAGACAAATTATGAACAGGATAGGTTTGCTACCAGGACTGAAATGGTTATTGTCGCACCATACATTTTTAGTCAACCATCGGGCTTACAGTGCTATTGTATGTGAATTATCCCAGTGTGTGGGCAGGGGTGTAGGGGGCCATATAATTCTTGAACAAGGGTGGGCAGGTTCGGGCCTGGAGGGCCACACAGGTGAGCCAATCGCCTTTTCAGTCATCCGGATTGACTCACCTGTGCTCAAAAAGGATATCTTGAAAGTCCGGCATGTATGTGGCCCTCCTTACCCACCCCTGTTCTAGAGGGATACAGCTCATTATATACAACAGCCAGAACACAAGCCTATTTATACATACATACATACATACATACATACAGCATGTTATCTGCAGGCTTTTAGACAGACCATCCCCCCACAATCTCAGCCAACCATGTGTGTGATATGATACTCACGTTGCAGGGTGTTAGGACGATCTGTGTCCATCTGCCCTGGTATTCCCACCACAGATTCAGAAGGGATGACGCGCATCACTGTCCTCTCCCATTCCTTGTAAACATAAGTGACCGCGGGCCCACCACCAGTCTGACGTGCTGCTGCTGCCTCATCGGACATCTTTCTTTTCACAGCCATCTTTAAATCGTCGAACTTGTGCCGCACTAACCTCCAGTCCCTATTAGTAACCCCTACTGCCGACACAGCTCTGGCAATTTGGGACCAGGCCTGGCGCCTCTGGCTGGCATTAATGTCTCTGCCACCACATATAATTCCCTGGCGGGCACAGATTTCCCTGAGGAGAACCTGGATCTCCTCTGGGCTATAATTGGGGGCCCTGGACCTTGCCACAACCCGTTGCCTTACAGACGGTGCCTGGTCTTCCTGTTCTATCCCTGGGGCCGCTCCCTCATCCCCACTACCTCCCACCAAGGGATCAGGCCCCTGACCCTCTGCCCCTTCCACTAGAATTCCTAGCTCTGGGGGCACTTCCCTCCCCCCCTGCTCTCCTCCTTGCTCTCCTCCTCCTCCTCTCCCTCCACCTCCTCCTCCTCCTCCTCTCCCTCCACCTCCTCTCCCTCCACCTCCTCTCCCTCCACCTCCTCTCCCTCCTCCTCCGCTCCCTCCTCCTCCTCCTCCTCTCCTCCTTATCCTCCTCCTCTCCTCAGATGTTCTCCTCACTCTCCTCCGCGCCTCTCTTGCCTTACCACCTCCTCTCCTCTAAACTCCTCAGAAAATAAATTAACGATAAATCAAGATAATCTTTGTGTTGGTTTAGGAGGTAAAAAAAGATGCAAGCATTATGTGTAGTATTATGTGTGGGGGGGGGGTGTAGGTGTGCAGTGGCCTACCACTAGGTGTAGCTATGTGTACGTATTAATCTATGTGTGTGAATTATGTGATATCAGTAATTATGTGTATTGTAAACAAAGGGTTAAATTATCTGCTAGTTCAAAATTGAAATTCTCTCCTCTCTCCTCTCTCTTCTCTCTCTCCTTGCTCACCAAAAACCCACCTAGACCTGTGTGTCTACTTGCAAAAGCTCCAGCACAGTCAATTATGTTCTGTTTTTGGCTCCCTTTTAAAGGCATACTGCCGTCAGGTTAAGTGGTACGTATCACGTATTTTGCGCTCTTTTCATACGCAAAGTGATCCGAGATATCGTAACTCATGCGCAAATCCTAACGTTTACGCATTTGCATCCATCGCTCGTATCTCGCAGCCCTTTGAATTTAATAGCGTGGGAAGTGGTTTCATTTTTAAACTACGTAGGACTTGCGTTTTCACCTATTATTTACGCAGCTCGAATTTAATAGGGCCCTTGCCTTGCAACTATATATATGTGATACTTATGTTAAAATGTTAATTAACTATGTTACTGTTTGTAATGTTACAAGTTGGAAAACAAGATTTTAACTTTCTTTACTTCAACATATTACAAAGTTCATGTTAACAGCTCCACCACGTTTTAAGACACAATGTAAATATTGTATGTTATGTTAATATTACTCCCTGTATTAAGGTTTATCGACAGTTCATGTGGTCATGAAGGAATTTATTTCATTGAGTACATTTTACAGAGAGTTTTTACTTTTTGCCTTCCTTTGCATTCAATGTATATTGAAATTAAGAATTATTCGGATACAAATTGCATGTTAAAAAAACATTGCCTTAAGTTTTAAATATTGAGTACTTTGAAGTTAAATTGTTTTTACATTCAAATGTTAATACTTTCAATACAAAATTATGTTACAATCTTTATTCACTATGTTACTGTTTATACTGTTTCAATTTGTACAAATCTTTTTTACTGTTGGAAATGTACATATATAAGAAACTTGAAGTTTAAAAATATATTATGTCAAGTTTCTTACTTAAATATATTACAAAATTCATGTTACAATTGGGTACCTTTCAAGCTGGGTTTCTACTGTTTGTTTTCATCGGGATTAAATGTAAAATATTGAAGTTAATAATTCTTCTGATACAAATTGATTAGTTCAATTACTGATTAGTTTAAAGTTCAACTGTTTTTAAATTCAAATGTTATTAATTTTAATACCAAATTATGTTACAAAATGTGTTCACTATCTTATTGTTTATAATGTTCAAAGTTATATAAATGTTTTGTCAAGTTCCAAAGTTACACAAATAATAAAGTTAAACTTTCACAAAATAAAATTTCAAGTTTATTATTTACATATATTACAAAGTTATATTTGCTTTTATTGGGATTTCATGTATATTGAAAATAACAATTCTTCACATACAAATTGCATCTTAACAAACCATTGCCTAAAGTTTACAATAATGATTAATTTCATTTTCAACTGTTCTTACATTAAAAGGTTAATACTTTTAATAGAAAATGTTTCAACACTTATTGTTCACTAAGAGAACATTTTACTAAACTAAACATGTTTTAATATCACAATACTTACAACTGTCACATACATATATTTATAACTAAACAACTTTCCAAACATACACATCTCATTGCCGTCATTTTTTGACGGGCAAGTCGCTAGTATATATATATATATATGTATGTATATATGTATATATATATATATATATATATATATATTTATATGTATGTATATATGTATGTATATATATATATATATATATATATATATATTTATATGTATGTATATATGTATATATATATATATATATATATATATATATATATATGTATGTATATATATATATATATATGTATGTATATATGTATATATATATATATATATGTATATATATATATATGTATGTATATATGTATATATATATATATATATATATATATATATATGTATGTATATATGTATATATATATATATATATGTATGTATATATGTATATATATATATCTATATATGTATGTATGTATATATGTATATATATATATGTATGTATGTATATATGTATATATATATATATATGTATGTATATATATATATATATATATATATATATATATATATATGTATGTATGTATATATGTATATATATATATATATGTATGTATATATATATATATATATATATATATATATATATATATATATATGTATGTATGTATATATGTATATATATATATATATATATATATATGTATATATGTATATATGTATATGTATGTATGTATATATGTATATATATATATATATATATATATGTATATATGTATATATGTATATCTATATATGTATGTATGTATATATATATATATATATATATATATATATGTATGTATATATGTATATATGTATATCTATATATGTATGTACATATATATATATATATATATATATATATATATATATATGTATGTATGTATATATGTATATATGTATCACATATATAGTTGTGAGCGTACGAGTCGTTGCTCACGCTTGCGGGTTTGCGTAGCGAGCCCGCGGCCCTCGCGCAGCGAGCCGCGGCCCTCGCGTAGCGAGGTCACTGGGCAAGGGCCTCAGTTGCTGGCATGGAGCGCCTTCGGCGCTCCATGCCAGCAACTGAGGCCCCTCGCGAAGCGAGGGCCTCAGTTGCTGGCGAGGTCACTGGGCAAGGGCCTCAGTTGCTGGCATGGAGCGCTGAAGGCGCTCCATGCCAGCAACTGAGGCCCCTCGCGAAGCGAGGGACTCAGTTGCTGGCGAGGTCACTGGGCAAGGGCCTCAAACCCTCGCAAAATTCACGTCGCTACTCAAAAAACACGACACACAAATTACGACACTCGCTAAATTTTACGAGGCACGCAAACAACGTACGAAACACGTTACCACACATTACGACCTCGCAAACATCGGACGCAACACGCCGACATACAAACATTTAAAACACAATACATACACACAGCACATACATAAAAAACTTACCTACACCAAGAGGGAGCACCCAGGACCTCAAAAATTGGCACGGGTCTCAGTTGCTGGCATGGAGCGCCGAAGGCGCTCCATGTCAGCAACTGAGGCCCCTCGCGAAGCGAGGGCCTCAGTTGCTGGCGAGGTCACTGGGCAAGGGCCTCAGTTGCTGGCATGGAGCGCCGAAGGCGCTCCATGCCAGCAACTGAGGCCCCTCGCGAAGCGAGGGACTCAGTTGCTGGCGAGGTCACTGGGCAAGGGCCTCAAACCCTCGCAAAATTCACGTCGCTACTCAAAAAACACGACACACAAATTACGACACTCGCTAAATTTTACGAGGCACGCAAACAACGTACGAAACACGTTACCACACATTACGACCTCGCAAACATCGGACGCAACACGCCGACATACAAACATTTAAAACACAATACATACACACAGCACATACATAAAAAACTTACCTACACCAAGAGGGAGCACCCAGGACCTCAAAAATGCAACTTACACCTCGATTTTACTCGAAATAAAACAGTTTAGAGACTAAAAAAAAATCTAAGCGACAGAAAAAATGGCCGCCGAACAAAACGAAAACGAGGCTACAGCACTCTAAACTCGCAAAACACCACAAAACACCTACGGATATTCCGATACAGACCTATACCACACATTACTCGCCATTTTACACCAATGCGGAAGTACACGACTACGCTAACGGTTTGGTCTCGCGCACGCACAGTGTTACACTGCACACATTCAGCACGCTTATACAGCAGCTCCACACCACTAATGCTGCAGCAACATCAACACAGATTGCCAGCTCTTCATCACAATGCTTCAAAATAGGTACACTATATTCATTTACTAATTTAGGGCCCTATTAAATTCTCCCTCGTAGTTCTCTCGGTGCTCGCAAAAGGCAGTTTTCCTGCTGTTTGCGAGAACCGAATCTCTCGCAGCCTGCTTTACGATATGACTGCGAGAAAATGGCCGAGAATAGGCTCCGAGAGAGCTACGTAGCCTTAAATCTATGCACGAGTCTCGCATATCGTAAGAATCCCTACGTGGACAAAAAGTCCACGCAAGGGATCCGAAAGCCTCTACGTGCTGCCTCGGAACAGCCCGAGACAGCAGTGTGAGGCTCCCCCCTGCACCCTATACACATCCCCATGCTGCAGGGGTCTCTATCGGGACCCCTGCAGCACCCCCACATTAACCCCTTGCAGCGGGGGTCCCCGATCTGCATAGATCAGGCCCCCCGCTGCATTTAAAACTTTTAAATTCCCCGCCGCGGCTCCTTAAAGGGACCGCGGCACACTATTACCCAATCCCGGCCGCGGCACTTAAAATTAACCCCCCTCTATGCTGGGGGTCCCCATCGGGACCCCCGAAGTGTCCCCACATAAACCCATTGCAGGGGGGGGCCCCGATCTGCATAGATCAGGCCCCCCGCTGCATTTAAAACTTTTAAATTCCCCGCCGCGGCTCCTTAAAGGGACCGCGGCACACTATTACCCAATCCCGGCCGCGGCACTTAAAATTAACCCCCCTCTATGCTGGGGGTCCCCATCGGGACCCCCGAAGTGTCCCCACATAAACCCCCTGCAGCGGGGGGCCCCGATCGGCACCGATCGTGACCCTGCTGCAATTCAATTTTAAATTTCCCGCCTCGCGGGTCCTCAAAGGACCGTAAAGGTCCTGAAAGGACTCGCACTAAAAATATTAACCCCAGGCAACTATAATTACCCCATTAACTCATGGTGGTCAATCCAGACCACCATAAGGCTCTATTTAACCCATTAACTCATGGTGGTCAATCCAGACCACCATAAGGCTCTAATTAACCCATTAACTCATGGTGGTCTATACAGACCACCATAAGGCCTAAATTAACCCATTAACTCATGATGGTCAATCCAGACCACCATAAGGCTCTATTTAACCCATTAACTCATGGTGGTCAATACAGACCACCATAAGGCCTAAATTAACCCATTAACTCATGATGGTCAATCCAGACCACCATAAGGCTCTATTTAACCCATTAACTCATGGTGGTCAATACAGACCACCATAAGGCCTAAATTAACCCATTAACTCATGATGGTCAATCCAGACCACCATAAGGCTCTATTTAACCCCATCAGTCCCATAAGGGTATATTATTACCATTATGGGCCTGTTACAACCCAACATTAACCACATAAGTGCCATGATGGTCCTCAAGGACCATCATGACACTAACTACAAACACTACACTATAACCCCCAATAAACCATTTAATCTAAACTAACCCCCCTCTACACTAATCTATTAACACTTACACTACCTACCTACACTACCTACCCCCTAATAAACCTTCCCACCACTCTAATTACAAAAAATAAAAAACCTACAGCACAGAAAACAAAAAACCTACAGTACAAAAAACAAAAAAACCTACAGTACAGAAAACAAAAAACAATTACAACCCCACCCCCCACTACAGAAAACAAAAAAATACATTACAACCCCACCCCCCACTACAGAAAATAAAAAAATTACACACCTGAAAAGGAAAGACAGATAAACACAATACAATACATACATATAATACATTACATACATTACATACAATACATGACATTACATATAATATATTAAATATAATATATTACATATAATATATTACATATAATACATTACATACATTACATACAATACATGACATTACATACATTACATATAATATATTAAATATAATATATTACATATAATATATTACATATAATATATTACATATAGTCCTAATCAAATACCCCCTATCTATCTAACATACAATCTATTTAATTTAAAATAAATCCTAACTATATCAAATACATCCCCCTATCTATCTAATATACAAAAAATCCTAACTACATACACAGACCATTATTCTAAAGTAAAATAAAATAATTACAGTCCTAACTACATACACAGACCCTAATTCTAAGCTAAAATCAATAAATTAAGACCACTTACCTTTAAGATGTTGCTTCAGATCACTAACCTATGGGTCAAACAAAAAATAAAAATTAGTACAAAACATTAACATCAAATAAATAAACATTCTATACATTCTAAATATTCAACTCACCTTTACAGCATGTCCAGTCACTGTTTAGCTCTTCCGGCGCGGCCCTGTTAAAAAAAAACCACAATACATGAATACATGAATACAATATATAAACAATAAATAAAATACACAAATAAACATCTAAATATACATTGAACTTACCTCCCCGCGATGTCCCCGGCCTTCTCTTAATTTATTGATTTTAGCTTAGAATTAGGGTCTGTGACTGTGTATGTAGGACTGTAATTATTTTATTTTATTTTAGAATAAGGGTCTGTGTATGTAGTTAGGACTGTAATTATTTTATTTTATTTTAAAATTAGGGTCTGTGTATGTAGTTAGGATTTGTTGTATATTAGATAGATAGGGAGATGTATTTGATATAGTTAGGATTTTTTTTAAATTAAATAGATTGTATGTTAGATAGATAGGGGGTATTTGATTAGGACTATATGTAATATATTATATGTAATATATTATATGTAATATATTATATTTAATGTATGTAATGTCATGTATTGTATGTAATGTATGTAATGTATTATATGTAATATATTATATGTAATATATTATATGTAATGTCATGTATTGTATGTAATGTATGTAATGTATTATATGTATGTATTGTATTGTGTTTATCTGTCTTTCCTTTTCAGGTGTGTAATTTTTTTATTTTCTGTAGTGGGGGGTGGGGTTGTAATGTATTTTTTGTTTTCTGTAGTGGGGGGGGGGGGTTGTAATTGTTTTTTGTTTTCTGTACTGTAGGTTTTTTTGTTTTTTGTACTGTAGGTTTTTTGTTTTCTGTGCTGTAGGTTTTTTATTTTTTGTAATTAGAGTGGTGGGAAGGTTTATTAGGGGGTAGGTAGTGTAGGTAGGTAGTGTAAGTGTTAATAGATTAGTGTAGAGGGGGGTTAGTTTAGATTAAATGGTTTATTGGGGGTTATAGTGTAGTGTTTGTAGTTAGTGTCATGATGGTCCTTGAGGACCATCATGGCACTTATGTGGTTAATGTTGGGTTGTAACAGGCCCATAATGGTAATAATATACCCTTATGGGACTGATGGGGTTAATTAGAGCCTTATGGTGGTCTGTATTGACCACCATGAGTTAATGGGTTAATTAGAGCCTTATGGTGGTCTGTATTGACCACCATGAGTTAATGGGTTAATTTAGGCCTTATGGTGGTCTGTATTGACCACCATGAGTTAATGGGTTAATTAGAGCCTTATGGTGGTCTGTATTGACCACCATGAGTTAATGGGTTAATTTAGGCCTTATGGTGGTCTGGATTGACCATCATGAGTTAATGGGGTAATTAGAGCCTTATGGTGGTCTGGATTGACCACCATGAGTTAATGGGTTAATTAGAGCCTTATGGTGGTCTGTATTGACCACCATGAGTTAATGGGTTAATTTAGGCCTTATGGTGGTCTGGATTGACCACCATGAGTTAATGGGTTAATTTAGGCCTTATGGTGGTCTGGATTGACCATCATGAGTTAATGGGGTAATTATAGTTGCCTGGGGTTAATATTTTTAGTGCGAGTCCTTTCAGGACCTTTACGGTCCTTTGAGGACCCGTGAGGCGGGAAATTTAAAATTGAATTGCAGCAGGGTCACGATCGGTGCCGATCGGGGCCCCCCGCAGCAGGGGGTTTATATGGGAACACTTCGGGGGTCCCGATGGGGACCCCCAGCATAGAGGGGGGTTAATTTTAAGTGCCGCGGCCGGGATTGGGTAATAGTGTGCCGCGGTCCCTTTAAGGAGCCGCGGCGGGGAATTTAAAAGTTTTAAATGCAGCGGAGGGCCTGATCTATGCAGATCGGGGACCCCCCCTGCAATGGGTTTATGTGGGGACACTTCGGGGGTCCCGATGGGGACCCCCAGCATAGAGGGGGGTTAATTTTAAGTGCCGCGGCCGGGATTGGGTAATAGTGTGCCGCGGTCCCTTTAAGGAGCCGCGGCGGGGAATTTAAAAGTTTTAAATGCAGCGGGGGCCTGATCGGTGCCGATCGGGGACCCCCGCTGCAAGGGGTTAATGTGTGGGGGCTGCGGGGGTTCCTATGGACCCCTGCAGCAAGGTGTTCATGTGAGGACACTTCGGGGGTCCCGACAGGGACCCCCGCATTGAGGGGGGGTTCATTTTAGGTGCCTAGGGGGGGGTTTGGAGTACCCCCCACGGCAGGGCTTATGTGGGGGACTGCCGCGGAGGTCCCTTTTAGGACCCCCGCAGCACTTGATGAGGAGTGGGAGCCTGCGATATCATCTCGCAGGCTGTCACTCCTCATGTACATTTACGCAGTGTAGATACGTACGGGCCTGCTGCGTAGCTCATACGTTGCTCGCAGCAGGGCTAATTTAATAGCATTGTAAGTTAGAGAAACTTTGCAGTACGTAGGGCTTAAGTAGAAGCCTCTTATTTACGAGGCTGGAATTTAATAGGGCCCTTAGCTACCTTACAATTTCATTGCCGTCATTTTTTGACGGGCAATTCGCTAGTATCTATATATATATGTACATATATAT
>JAPZIH010000307.1:0-30705 GCA_027410445.1 Discoglossus pictus
GGGGAGAGATACAGAGGATGTAGGAGAGACACAGGGGAATGAGAGTGGGAGAGACACAGAGGAGGGGAGAGACACAGGGGAGTGAGAGTAGGGGGGAGGAGAGACACAAAATAGTGAGTGGAGTGGGGAGAGACACAAAGGAGTGAGGGGGAGAGACACAGGGAAGAGAGATGAGGGGGAAGAGACACAGGGGAGGGGGGAGACACACAGGGGTGGGAGAGGATGTGGGTAGACACGCAGGGGAGGGGGGGGGGAGAGACACAGAGGAGAGGGAGAGACACAGGGGAATGCAAAGGGGGAGAGACACAGGGGAGTGAGAGAAGGGAGGGAAGACACACAGGGGAGTGAGAGGAGGGGTGGAGAGACACAGGAGGGGAGTGAGAGGAGGGGGGAAGAGACACAGGTAAGTGAGAGGAGGGTGGGAGACACAGGAGAGTGAGAGGAGGGGGGAAGAGACACAAAGGATTGAGAGGAAAGGGGGAAGAGACAGGGATGTGAGAGGGGGGAAGAGTCACAGGGGAGGGGGTAGACAGGGGTAGGAAAGTAGGGGGTAGACACATACTGGAGGGAGAGGAGGGGGAGAGACACAGGGGATTGAGAGGCGGGAGACACAGGGGAGTGGGGGGAGAGACACAAAGGAGTGAGGGGGGAGAGACACAGGGGAGTGAGAGGAGGGGGGAAGAGACACAAGGGAGTGAGAGGAGGGGGGATAGGCACAAAGGAGTGAGAGGAGGGGGGAAGAGACACAGTGGAGTGAGAGGAGGGGGAAGAGACACAGGGGTGGGAGAGGAGGGGGGTAGACATGCAGATTGGGGGGGAGACACAGAGGAGGGGCGTGAGACACAGGGGAGTGAGAGAAGGGGGGAAAAGACACAGGGGAGTGAGAGGAGGGGGGAAGTGACACAAGGCAGGGAGAGGGGGGGAAGAAACACAGTGGAGGGGGAGACACACGGCGGTGGGAGAGGAGGGGGAAGACACACAGCGGAGGGGGGAGAGATACAGAGGAGGTAGGAGAGACACAGGGGAATGAGAGTGGGAGAGACACAGAGGAGGGGAGAGACACAGGGGAGTGAGAGTAGGGGGGAGGAGAGACACAAAATAGTAAGTGGAGGGGGGAGAGACACAAAGGAGTGAGAGGGAGAGACACAGGGAAGAGAGATGAGGGGGAAGAGACACAGGGGAGGGGGGAGACACACAGGAGTGGGAGAGGATGTGGGTAGACACGCAGGGGAGGGGGGGAAGAGACACAGAGGAGAGGGAGAGACACAGGGGAATGCGAGGGGGGAGAGACACAGGGGAGTGAGAGGAGGGAGGGAAGACACACAAAGGAGTGAGTGTGGAGAGAAATAGGGAAGGGAGATGAGGGGGGAAGAGAAACAGGGGATGGGGGAGACACACAGGGGGGGGAGAGGGTGGGGGTAGTCACGCAAGGGAGGGGGGAAGAGACACAGAGGAGGGGGAGAGACACAGGGGAATGAGAGGGGGGAGAGACAAAGAGGGGGTGGGGAAACTCAGAGGAAGGTGGAGAGACACAAGGGAGTGAGAGGAGGGGGGGAATTGACACAGGGGAGTGAGAGGAGGGGGGAAAAGACACAAGGGAGTGGGTGGAGAAGGTGAGACACAGGGGAGTGAGAGGAGGGGGGAAGAGACACAGCGGAGGGAGTCTTCCCCCAAGAGACACAGGGAGGGGGAGACACAGGGGAGAGGATGGGGTAGACACACAGGGAAGTGGGGAGAGACACAGAGGAGGGGGGACACAGGGGAATGAGAGGGGGAGAGACACAGGGGAGTAAGAGGAGGGGGGAAGAGACAGAGGGGAGTGAGAGGAGGGGGAGAGAGACACAGGGGAATGAGAGGGGGGAGAGACAAAGAGGAGGTGGGGAAACTCAGACACAGGGGAGTGAGAGGAGGGGAGAAGAGACACAGGGGAGTGGGTGGAGAGGGGGAGAAACAGGGGAGTGAGAGGAGGGGGGAAGAGACACAGCGGAGGGAGTGGAGAGGGGAAGAGACACAGGGAGGGGGGAGACACAGGGGTAGGCGAGGAGTGGTGTAGACACATAGGGGAGGGAGAAGAGGGGGAGAGACACAGGGGAATGAGAGGAGGGAGAGACACAGAGGGGGAGAGACACAGGGGAGTGAGAGGAGGGGGAGAGACACATGGGAGTGAGAGGGAGAGAGACAAAATGGAGTGAAAGAAGGGGTGAGACACAGGGGAGGGAGAGGAGGCGAAGAGACAC
Organism: Discoglossus pictus; assembly: GCA_027410445.1. NCBI lineage: Eukaryota > Metazoa > Chordata > Amphibia > Anura > Alytidae > Discoglossus > Discoglossus pictus. The sequence continues at coordinate 2,238 of JAPZIH010000307.1, forward strand.
AGGGGAGGGAGAGGAGGGGTAATAGACACAGGGTAGTGAGAGGAGGGGGGTAGAGACAGAAAGGAGTGAGACGAGGGGGGAGAGACACAAGGGAGGGAGAGGAGGGGGAGACACAGGGGTAGGAGAGAAGGGGGTAGACACATAGGGGAGGGAGAGGAGGGGGAGAGACACAGGGGAATGAGAGAGGGGAGAGACACAGAAGAGGGAGACACAGGGGAGTGAGAGCAGGGGGACAGACACAGAGGACTGAGAGGGGGAGAGACAAAAAGGAGTGAAAGGAGGAGGGTTAGACACACAGGGGAGGGAGAGGAGGCGGAGAGACACAGGGGAAGGAGAGGAGGGAGAAGAGACACAGGGGAGTGAGAGGAGGGGAAAGAGACACAAAGGAGTGAGAGCAGCGGGGAGAGATACAGGGGAGGGAGAGGAGGGGGAGACACAGGGGTAGAAGAGGAGGGGAGTAGACACATAGGGGAGGGAGAGGAGGGTGGGGAGACACAGAGGAATGAGAGGGGTGGAGAGACACAGGGAAGTGAGAGGGGGACAGACAAAAAGGAGTGAGGGGGTAGACACAATGGAGGGAGAGGAGGGGAGAGACACAGGGGAGGAAGAGGAGGGGGAAGAGACACAGGGGAGGAAAATGTAGGGGAACAGACACAAGGGAGGGGGGAAGAGACATGTGGGAAAGAGACACGGGGGGAATAGACACAGGGGAGGGAGAGGGGGGCAAGAGACACAGGGAGGGAGAGGGGTGCAAGAAACACAGGGGAGGGAGTAGTGGGGAAAGAGACACAGGGAACGGGGGGAAAGACACAGGGGGAGAGGGGGTAAAAACAGAGAGGGGAAGGAGACACAAGGGAGGGAGAGGAGGGGGGATATGATACTCCAGGAAGGAAGTAGACAGAGGGAGAAACTCAGTGATGAGCGCCAAAGGTGATAATCGCCAGAGGCCAGTCAAGTAGAGGGGGAGAGACTCCCATTATATGGCAAACAGCATTGCCAGGATTCACATTTTATTGCCATAATTTTTGACGAGCAAATTGCTAGTATTTGCTATATTATTCATCGTTTTAAATTCTTGAATGGATTGGAGAGGACTAGGATGAGGGCCTAAGGTACATCTTATATCAAAGCGGGACCATATTTCAAGACGCTTTCTTACTATCATAGAGTGGACAATTTTTCAACCTTTGATTGTTGGTCAAACCATAGGAGGTTCTTCAACTCTCCTTTTGGCAATGAGGACTCTTCAGTTTGATACCATCTAGTGAATTTGCTGCTTGTTTACCACTTAGTCATATGAGCTAACATAGTGGCTTCGTAAATAATTCATTAGATCTGGTAAAGCCAGCCCACAGTTCCTGAAATGTCTCCTTGTAATATCCATTTGAATCTGCTTTTGTTGCTCTTGTATATATATTTTTCAACTAAGGCCTGGAGTTGACTAATTATTTACTTGGATACTTCAAGAGGAATTGAACGCATGTAATAGTTTATTCTAGGAAGAGTCTTTATTTTAATTGCTGCAATTGTACCTGACCATGAGATGCTATTTTTTAAGTTCTAGGAGATCATAACTTCTTTAATTTTTTTCATAAGTATATTATTGTTGAGTCTCACCATTTTAAAAGTAATCCCTAAGTGGGTGATGGTATTCTCTTTCCAATCCAAGGGATACTTCTCTTTCCATTCCTTTCTATGAGAACTGGATAGATTAGGTGTCATAACTTCTGATTTAAGAGGATTGATCTTTTAGTTGGATACCTTGCTAAAGTTATCTATAATATTGTAGATATAAGCCAGAGAAGAGATTGGGTTTACTATTGTCCACAGTGCATCGTCTGCAAAAGCCATTATCGTATGAGAGTGCCCTTTCGCTTCTACCCCTTTGATAAATCCTGAAGCTCTTATTACCTCCAAAAGAAGTTCAATCATTAGATTAAATACCAAAGGAGACAGAGGACATCCCTGTTAGGTTCCGTTGTTCACTTTAAACTTGAGGAGGTTCGAATCCAAGCCTGCAACATAGGCAGAGGGATTTGAGTATAGTGCCCTAATTGCTTTTGCTCAGAAGTCTCCCAAACCAAATTTCTGAAGGGTTTTATTTATATATTGCCAACCCACTCTATCAAATGCCTTTTCGGCATCTAAGGACATTATAATTGCAGGTATTTTATTTTGGTTGGTGTAAGATATTAAATTAATAAGTCTGCTCCCTGAGGGTCTTGAGGGCATAAAACCAGTTTGTTCGGTCTGAATATATTTATGAATTATTAGATTCAATCTTGATGCCAAGATTTTTGCATACAGCTTAATATTGGTGTTCATTAAAGAAATGGGGCGATAGTTATTACATTCTAGGAGATCAATATCCTGTTTAGGCATAATTATATTCGCTGCTTCTAAATTTTTAGCCGAAGTTTTAATTTCATTAAACATGTCATTTAAATAGGTTATTAAATCATCTCAACATGTTTTATAATAATGATTTGTGAACCCGTCACTGTCAGCGGCAGTCTTTAATTGCAGTTTAGTTATCGCTTGTTTAACCTCTTCAATAGAGATTTCTCTGTTCAAGACCTCATAATCTATATTAGAAACTTTAGGAATGTTAAGTTGATTGGGAAATTTCTTGATTTCAGTCTCTGACAGTTTTTGAAAATCACTTGCCTTATCTAAATTATAGAGTGACTTACAGTATTTATAAAAAACTTTACTAATTTCACCTGGGTTGGTATAAATCAATCCATGTTCATCTTTAATCTTAATAATTATTTTTTAAATTTCCCATTTATTCAGGTATCTTGCCACCCTGTTTCCTTGGAAGTAAAATCTCTGTTGGTAAGACCAGATCTTTTTGTCTACTCGTGCTTGAGTTATCTTCCTAATCAGGCCTTGGGTTTTAGAAATTTCTATTCTGGTATTATTATTAGGATTACTTTTATTATCTCTCTGGAGTTTAGTGAGTTGTAAATATAGCATTCTTAGTGAAGTTCCTTTCTCTCTTTTCTGTTTAATAGTAGACTTAATTAGAAAGCCCCTTATATAGGCTTTATGAGCATTCCACAGAGTAATCTTGGATCCTACTGATCCGTTTGATTTAAAAAAAGAACAAATCTTGCGTTGCAGCTCAGTTCTATTTTGTTCTAACTCAAAAAAGGACATATCTATCCTCAATATTTTTCTACAATAAATGTTGTGGTCATATTTAACACAAAATTGAATCAAGGCATGATCAGAGGAATGTATTATCCCTATTTCCACTTTCACAATTTGTTTTAAAGTGTTGAGATCTACTAAGAGATAATCAAGTCTTTAGTATGACTCGTGTCTATTTGAATAGATTGCCTAATTCCTCTCGGTTTGATGATATGCTCTCCAAGCACCGTAGAGGTCATATTTGTTTAAGTTTTCTTGGAAGAGTTTAGCTGTTTGAATAGTAATGCTGTCTGGTAATGGCTTTTATTTGAATATCTGTCTAGGAAGGGATTGAGGGACATGTTAAAGTCACTGAATATGATAAGATGACTTAAATTTGAGTAATGCTGTGAAAAATTTATTTTGGCGCTTATTAGAGGCATATACGTTGGCAATAGTATTTTTGTTTATTAATCTTACCAAGCCATATAACATATCTCCCGTCTGAATCTGTCGCTAAGAACTGTTCAATCAACCGTAGTTTATTAGAGAAGCAGATAGAAACAACCCTGGATTTTGATGTAAATGTTGCATTATACTGGAAAGGTGGATGAATCTACCGTATATCTAGGGATTCTTCCCCTTTTTTTTTAATCATATAAACTTTATTGAGAGTAGAATGAATGACAACAACAAATAAAACATTTCAGGAATGAAAATACATTGAAACCTAACATAGATGTCCTCCAAAATGTGTTACTGACGCTGTTCTAAATTTCCTCAAAGTAACTCGTTTTCAACATTTTTAGTGATATTTATAATACATATTAAAATCTAACAACTCCGTAGAGATAGTAAGCTAGTTGAGCTTAAATAGATTCAGTGTAAAGAGTGAAAGGGGAGAAAGATAAAAGTTTGCTCTAGCTTGCCAAAACAACGGGAAACTCAACATTCCTCCAATTACTCCCCCCCCCCCCCCCCCGCCGCCGCCTCTCTGGCAGTTTTTTTTGTCATGTTATTATTACCTTACCTCCAGCAGAAAAGTCAGCCTTCCTCCAACTCCGTCCAATATTTCTGGGGGAATGCCAACACTAAGGGCCTCTGTCTTGTCCTGGTTCAGCCTGAGCCCTGACAAGGAACTATATTGAGTAATCGTTTCCATCAGAGCTTGAATCGAGGGGCCCGGGTTCGTTAGGGTACACAGGAGGTCATCAGCAAATAAAGAGCATTTCATATGCTGGTGTCCCACTCGCACACCACCTATTTTGGAATTTGCTCTGATCGCCTGGGCCAAAGGTTCAATTGCTAGTGCGAAGAGAAGTGGGGATAGTGGGCAGCCCTGCCTAGTACCGCGTTCGATATTGATATAGGCTCTTTGAGAACCAGGCAGCTTAAGGCTGGCTTTGGGTGATGTATAGTATGTATGCAGCAGGCTGATAAACTGGCCCTTAAACCCAAATTTAGATAATGTGGCAAACAGAAATGGCCATTCCAGCATATCAAACGCTTTTTCAATGTCCAGGGCTAGAATACACACGGGGGGGGCCACCTGATCTAGCCATGTTTAAAGTCCTCCTAATATTGTCCCCCGTCTGCCTGTGTGGGATAAAGCCTGACTGGTCTTTGTGGATCAGTGCTGGGAGGAAGGCCGAGATCCTTTTGGCAAAGATTTTTGCTAGCAACTTAATGTCTCCATTCAGGAGTGCAATTGGCCGATAGTTTTTAGCCTCTTTGGAGTCCCTACCCTCCTTGGGGAACAATGTCAGGTCAGCGTTGTTCAGCTCGGGGGGGGGGGGGGGGGGAGGGTTGCCTCTCCTCAGAATTGAGTTAAAAAGATTACATAGGTGAGGGGCTAGTATTTCTGGGAATTTCTTATAATAAATGTTGGTAAACCCGTCCGGACCAGGTGATTTTCCAAGCTTTAGCTCTTTTATTGTCTCTAGGGTTTCCTCTACCGTTACCTCCTTGTTTAAGTTCTGCAGATCCACTGCTGAAACTTGCGGAAGATCAAGGGAGTTTAGATATGAGGTAATATAATGTTCTGGGGTCGTGTTATGAGAGGAGTAAAGAGATTGGTAAAAGTCCCTAAATGTCTCTTGGATTTCATTCTGGCTGAATGTAATAGCACCCGTCCCTGCCCTAATTTGGGAGATTCTAGATTGTGTGTACCGTGCCTTCAGGCTCCTCGCCAGCAGTTTATCGGGCTTATTCGCCTTCGTGTAAAATAGATGCTGTGTTCTCCTTAGTACCTTTTCAGTCCTAACCGCTAATATACCTTCCAGCTCCAATCTTGCCCTGTCTATCTGACTCCTAAGAGAGGGGGAGGGGGATAGCTGGTTCTGCTTCTCTAGTTGCGCTAAATTCCACATGAGATCACTCTCTCGTTGGCGGTTCATTTTTTTGTGATGGGAAGCGATTTTGATGCAAGTCCCAGCCTGACCCCGACTCCCCACCCGCGTTGATTTCAAAGAATGCTTTCAACTCGGCTGCAATTTGCTCCTGAACATTCGGGCAGCGCTAATAGATATTCATTTATTTTCCAAGAGTAGGGCAGATGAGTCTGGGTCCCCAGATCCACCTCCAGAGAGACTGCTCATGGTCTGACCAAGTGCACGGGATTATGTTTGCTTCTCTGGAGGGATCAAGTAGTGCGGAGCTCACAAGGAGAGCATCAATGCGGGAGTAGGTCCCATGGGTTGAGGAATAAAAAGTATATTCTTTCCCCCGCGGATGGTGCCCCCTCCAGGCATCCACTAGGTCTAAAGAGTGCAGGAGCCTCCTAATCTGCTTGATTTTGTTTGAGAAGAGGTTATGAGCGGAAGGTTTAGACCTATCTGCCACTTGGTCCAGGACCAAGTTGAGGTCACCCCCTATTATTAGTTGTCCCCAGTTCCCCCCATCTAAAGTTTTTAAAAATCTTATCAGAGTCTTATGGGGAGCTACAGTGGGCGCATAAAATGTTGCTAAAGAGATCGAGGTTCCTTGAACCGTACCTTTAATGATATAAAAGTACCACTCCTGGTCCACTACTTTTGCTTCGTGTTGGAACTGGAGATTCCTGTGGAGCAAGATCGCTACCCCTTCCTTCTTAGATGTTTGGGTTGTATGATAATATTGGGGGTAGTCTTTACTAAAATAAGTAGGGGCCTTGTTATTGGAAAAGTGGGTTTCCTGAAGAAAGATGACTGAAGGTCTAAAATGTTTGTAATATAGCAGTCATGTGTAGTCAAGTTTAATGAGCCTATGCTCTGCGTGTCCCATTATACCTTTCTGAAGCGGCTTTGCGGAGGGAGCGGGGCGGGGCGCGGCCCGCCCGGCCGAGGACTGGAAGTCGGCCAGAGTGTGGACCGCTATAGCTACCTGATCTGCTGGAAGCATAAAAGAAAGATAGTTGGTTAGTCAATTCTAAAGACGGATGGATATTTGCAGAACTCATCACTATAAGCAACTTTTCAAGAGAGCAGTCCCCGCTCAGACTACCAGTGTTTAGGGATAAAAGATTGTATCTCAGGTAGATTGCAAGCCAGCAGCTCCGGTAAGGGTTCCCTCTGCCCCGCTGGAATGCAATTACGAAAGCCATTAGGGAGTTACTGGGGTTTAGTTGATGACCCCTCGTCCACAAGTAGGAGGGGTGATAGAAGGAGGAGCTGGAGGAGGAAAGAGAGCGGAGGCCGGAGTGGAGGAGTATGGGTATACAGGGAAGCAGAGAGAGGGTGGGCAAAGCAGCGGAGGTAGAATGCAGGAGAAAAGAGAGAATAGAGAAAGGGTAAAGGGGGAGAGCACTCTCCCTGTTTGGTTACAACTTAGTAAAACTAAGACTGCGTAGTTCCTGACTAGAATCATGGGTCCTCCCGCCGGCGGGGGGAATTGCTGGGGGCTAACTAAATGGTGAACAAAGACAACAAGAGCACACAGAGAACAACATGGTGACTGACAATTATGTTCTATACATACATCTTTTATGGTTTTAAACCTTCTAGGAGGAGGAGGAACAAGATGATAAAAACATCCTACTTTATAAAGCATTAACAGTAACTAAGACTATTGCTAACTAAACTTTCTTATAGGGAGGAAAAAATAAACAGGTTAGAATGAGTCTTTAGCAGGCGTGTGCATCCACTCAATGCTTTAAGGGTTCTATTCGTCTTTGTAGCTTTGAGGGGTAGTGCCCCCAGCCAAGGAGTCGATGCACCCCCTCAAGTGTAGATACTGTTCGAACTCAGCTGAGGTAGTAGTAGCTGGCGTAGTAGCCTCACGATGATGTCCTTTGGAAGGTCTTGATTCTTGCTTCCTCCTAGGGCCCTATGGGCACGTTCAACCTCCCAGACATGATCCGGGGCTTCTGATAGGATCTTGTCGATGGTGGCTTTGAGGTAGCGGGGGAGATCAACCACTGCTGTCGGGACCCCTCTTATTGTTATATTGAACCTTCTCGATCGGTTCTCTAGATCTTCAAGTTTATCTTCAATGCTAGAGATGCGGGAGGTATTCTCTGCAATGTTCACTCTACCTCTCCCTCAAGAAGATTGGTCCGTTGTCCCAGCTCGTCCAAGTCTTTTTGAAGGGCTGTGACTGCCCTATTGATATGCATCTCCAAAAGAGCTTCAAACTTTGCCAGTGAATTCTCAGTGATATTCACCTCTGGTTGCGAGGATGCGGCCTACGGCTCGGAGTCTGAGTGATCAGAGTGTTCCCAACTCCACTAGATGGCCGTGGAAGCCTGCAGTTTCAGACTACTTTTACTCTTGATGCTATGCCTTTTCAGACTGAAGTGTGTGGAGATCAGCAAGCTGTTGCCTATGTCACTGCTCATTAAATTGGCACCAAAGAATTCCAGCTGTTATTCTGGTCAGTTGTGCACCACCTGTTACAGTCTATAAGTGAAAGAGCAAGTATGTTAGCAGTGCAAAAGCATTTTGCCTAACAGAGATATGCAAAATCCAATACAGAAGTTGTAGTAGAGAAAGGCTTGCAGGCTAGTTCCCTTCTTGAGCAGCCTGGCTCTAGTAAAGTAGTCTCAGGGAGCTGATCTGTAGTGCGTTTTGTGGGTCTCTGGTTGGGCAGCCCACCTCTGCCACTCTAGTCCCCCTGTAAATGCTGCTTTTAGGCTGTTAGGGGTGTTGAGGGAGTGTTCTGGTCTGGCAGTGGCCCCTTCACTAGGCCTGAGATAGAAAATGACCGCCTCCCGTTTCGCGGGCTTTCTTCCCTCTGCCCTTCACTCCCCAGCTGCCTCTTCTTGGGGTCTGCAGCCCTCCCAGGCCAATCCAGCCGGGCCAGCCGCCACTGGTCACCCCTGGGGAACCCCCGACCCTTTCCTGGGGTACTCACTTTGCCTGGGCCTTCCTCCTCACGCCAGCCACATGTATTGCCAAGATGGCCGCCACCCGATTCAGGGCCCCTCCAGTACCTTTGGTATCCGGGGGCCAGTCCGGACGGGTCCTGTGTGACACTCCTGGACCAGGGCCTGCTCACACCTCCTCCAGGTGGGCCCTGGCTGTGCCTTCACCCTCCAGTGCCTTGGCAGGGCGCGTTTTTGCGGGTGTCGCCGGCGGTGTGTCTGGAAGCGCCCTGGGGGGTTTTGGGGTGCCCCCTCCACTTACCCCAAGTCCTGTTGGGGTTCTTGCGTTACCCTAACCGGGCTTTTTGGCCCCTATTAAGCCCTTTTTGTGTGTTAGGAGCAGGAGCTCAAGGCACACACGTCCTGTTTCCCCAGACTCTCCCACCCATCTCGGATTCTTCCCCTTTTCCAGTTTTTGTCTCAAAAAGTTCTCGACACTTATATGTCTTTTATATGATGTGTTTAAGCCCTGTACATTCTGGAACAAAAAGTGTATACCTTTGCTTTTCTTGTCAATCATAAGTATCATTAGTCAAGCTCCAGGGTCTACCCACCCAACGCTGCTAGGATAGAAAAAGATAAACAAACAGTACATAATAAAAAAATACATCCTGGTATCCTTCTTCAGGATGATAGATCTCAACATCTTCTTGGCCAGACAAAAATCTGACTGTCCACAGAGATGTCCATAGAAGGCCAAAAAAATATATAACAAAAAACTATATGTAGATACTGTATATCTCTTTGTCCTTATAAAACAACTCCATTAACATTGTGATAATAAAGTAAATAAGGGAGTACTCTTAAGGTAGTATCCGTATGGTTTCTTTGCCAAAGAATTGTAGTGGTCTATAATAGGTATAGGATCTATTTATCTAGTGACATTCAATAAATAATTATGGTTTCACATAAAATTAGTGTTTAATTCATTGTGAAAATAATGTATTTCATCCTACTGTCAAGTGGACTAGTTTATAAATATCAGTATTTCGATAATTAAATAAAAAAATGCTGTCCTTATCTATCAACTGTTATATCAGTGTTATAGCTACCTGTAACATGAATTTGCAATCATAATATTATTTTCCTAATTACATATTAATAACAATATAAATATTAACAGAGGTTGTCCATCGCTGAGAAAATTCTAATAACATATGCTATTTGTGAAATTAATTTTCCAGTAACTATATTTAAATTTAGTGAAAAAAATACTTCTAAGTAGTATATTTACCAATAGTGATAGTGTTGATTTTAGGGACAACTTATTGTTTTCATTCCATTAGATAGTTATCTAGTGCCTCATTCTATTAGCGGCCGCAGCCGTTGCGGGGCCGCAAGGACCGGCCGCAAGTTATTCGGCTATTCTATTCCATTCCGGCCGGGGGCTCCGGCAGGCTTGCGGCCGGCGCCTTGCTATCTCTTGCGGCCGCTCGCGCTGGAGGAAAGCCTTTGATCTAAAACGGCCGCAAGAGTTTCGGCCGTAAGAAATTTTTATTTGCAATTCAATTGCTCCGGGAACCCTCTCTGCAAGGCTAAAAACGAGCCGCTGCTTACTTGCAGGAAAGAGGTCCCGCTAGCACCAATTAAGCACATAAAATAGCTCAAATAAAGCCATACTGCACTTTGAGAAGACTATAAAGGGATTTTAAGTGTTAGAAAAAATAGCACATAATTATCCTATACTCAAATCCGTAAACATTTTTATTTTTAATATCCGTAAAATATCCATGTAAAAAGTCCAGAGTGCTTGGAGCACTTCAGACCCGCCCACGCCGCAGCCGGAAAATAAACAGTTAATTTGAACTCAGGTTTGGGCTGATGTGCAAGCTTGAGAGTGGGTTACTTTTAATCCTCATGTCCCCCAATATGATCCCTAGCATTTACAGAGCTGTACAGTGCAGGCTTGAATTTATTTTTGCGTTTTTAGATTTCAAAGCTTACGGCCGGTTTCAAGATATGCGGCCGGCCGTAAGGGGAGATCCTTGCGGGGCCGTATAATAGAATCACGAGTTAACAGAACCCCCGCAAGGAATCGCAGCCTTACGGCCGATTTACGGACGATAATAGAATGAGGCCCCTAGTGTTTAGGTGCAAACAAATAGTTTTTTTCTTAATTGTGTTATAACTTCTACACCTTTCTAATCAAACTTCTTCACAGCCACTAAGAAATAAATTTTTAAATGAATTTTAACTATTCTATTATGTGAAGATTCCATATTTTCAAAAGTTTTTAACTTTCTATAGGATTACTGATGATATGGGTCTGGTGATCTTTAGTGATAATCAACTTAGCTGGGAATCCCCATTTGTACATAATCTTCGCCTCTCTAAATATTTTTGTAATCTTGGAGAATTTCCTACATTTTAACCGGATTTCACTTGGAAAATCACTGTAAACCTCCAAGTCCTCGTATTAGGGGTCTGATTTTGTCTTTCCCTCTCTAGCCACTCTCATAATAGCTTATTTTTGTTTATAGTGATGTAACTTTACTATAATATCTCTTGGTACCTCTTTTTTAAGGTATCTAAGTAAGGAGAGTCTATGTATTCTATCCACTTTAATTTCTCCCTGCTGAATTACTATTAAATGAGCAATGTGTACCTCAATAAATGAAAGTAGATCTTTTGGGGGTATAGACTCGAGGACACCTCTAACTCTTATGTTGTTTCTCCTTAATTGGTCCTCTAGTTGATTAACCTTAATTTTGAGCCTCTTGACTTCTATTTTCATTTCTTCAAAATTATTGAAGAGAGTACTATAATTATTTATAGCCTTTTGGTTTTCGTTCTCTAACTCCCCTTATTTTGTAATGTATTAATTGCTGAGGAGTTTTTAGCTATCTTCTGAAATAGTTCCCCCCTCCTGTAATTGTTTTTTATTAAATATATTTTATTCCTTTTTTTTTACAATAAATAATATAAACAAATACATACAAAAGACAAAACATTAGGATTAATGTACAAACTACAAGGTGATGACTTATACACTTTCAATAATGAAGCCACAGAGCGTATATACCATTCTGTTCTTCAAAACTTTGGCAAGAAATTATTTAATAACTAGCCACCATTAACTAAAACACTACAACAATTAATAAAATAAAACAAGACTGCCAGACAGGGGGGAATAGAGATGAAATTCGATAAGAGGACGCTATCATTCCTGGAGCTCTTATTCAACAAACTCATCCCACAGTTTCCACTTAATATCAGACTGATCATTTCTACCATAAGGACAGAAATTCCTCTCTAATGCTCTAATATGTGACACTGACAACTCAATTTCTTTCCAGGATGGGGCGAACAATTGCTTCCAGCTTCTCGCTATCTGCCATTTGCCCATGGAACATACATGTATAATTGACGCTTAGCTTCTATAAAAAAGTCATCTGATATTATATGGAAAATAGCTATAGGGAGAGTGGGAAGCAAGGTACAGCCCATAATACTTGTCAGTCTTTGAAAGCACTTAATCCATAGTTCCTGTATATGTGGACATTCCCACTATATGTGCATTTTGGTTCTAAATTGGGCGCAACCTCTCCAACCGAATTGTAAATCTTGACAGGATCCAATACAATCTATTTATAACTTTAATTAAGACCTCTCTTAGCGCAGGGTTCTTTACAACTTTGTCTGTCAAATTAAATGCACTTTTCCAAGACTCTTCACTAAAGACATAATTTAAGAATTTTTCCCATCCTCTTATATTGCCCATCTTAACGTTCGATTGCTGATTTCTCATAACTGCTACACATTTCAAGATCATTTTACTTGAAATTAGTCTCTCAAAAGGCGTCAAATGTCCACCATCCAACACAGATATATGAGCTTTTAATAAAGCCCCCTTCAGCTCTATATAATACAACCAATCTTGTTTATTGATTCCAAAGATTTTTATCAATTGATCAAATGAAGCAAGTTTAGTTTAATCTAGAGGGTAGCAGGTCAAACTACCACAACTGGTATCAGGAGTTCGATCCAGGTCCTTGTACCAAAGGACAACCCACGTGTCAAAATGGAGGAGGCAGTTAAAGCCCTAATGCTGTCTACAGCGGCACAGCAGGAAATGAACATACAAGCAAAAGTGGACAGAGTCCACCTGAGAGACATTTTAGAAGCACAGAAAGTGCAGCTGCAGCAATTGAGATCTACAGAGAACATTGTGGTTTCAAAATCCAGTGGAGGCATGAATCCAAATCGCTTCCTAAAGAAAATGACTGCTGATGTAGAAACATACCTCCTGAATTTCGAGAAGTTTGCAACTAGCGAAGGTTGGCCTAAACAGCACTGAGCCACAGTCCTGGGTCCCTATCTGTATGGAGAAGCTCAGAAAGCATATGTGGTTTTGCTGGAAGAATAGGCAACACATTATTGTACACTGAAGGAAGAGATCCTTAACCGAATCAGAGTGAAAAGGGTACAGAGATTGCATTCCTGAGATTTTTTTGATGAACCTGCTTATCGCTATCCAAGGGGCATGCTTGTCTGCCCAAGTTTAAAAATAAGTTTCCCTGATAAGGGATGGCAAACCAAACCTGATGACAAAAGAGACCTGGTGGATGGCAGAGAGAGTGCAAAAAGCCACCAAGAGAGCATCAAAAAAAGACTACAGAGAGCACAAGAGAGACCGCAGGAGCTGCTAAACAAACGGCAGAGCAGGCGAGAGAGACCGCAGACTAGGCGAGAGAGACCACAGAGACGGCGAGAGAGACCGCTGGTACGGCAAAAGAGACTGCTGAGATGGCAAGTGAGACTGCAGACAGCACCAAAGAGACAGCAGAGAGAGCACGTGAGACTGCAGACAGCACCAAAGAGACTGCAGAGAGAGCACGTGAGACAGCAGACAGCACCAAAGAGACTGCAGAGAGAACAAGTGAGTCTGCTGAGAAAGTAACAGAGAATGAAACTAGAGAAAGCAAATGCACACAGTTTTCTGTCTCTTCTTTCTTTTCAGAAGAACAGGTTCTCCTAGTTACAATAGAAGATCATCCATCTAGGCCAGAGTCATCGACATCACTTTGTTCTCTTTACTGTTGCCTTCATCTACAATTAGGACAGTTGGGACAGTTTTTCGGTTTAAAATTTGTGGTGGATAGATCATCTGCTTCAGAATCTGACCCCAAGGACATGGTCCTGACCTGGCCAGTCTCTATAAGTGTCTGTCTGTCACTTGCTGGTGCCTCTGTGCTCCCCAGGACTTCTGGATTCTCTACTTCGGTCTGTCCCAGGTCCATCTCACAAATCATCTTAGGGAAACCCCAGGAACACTGATTCTGTATGAAGCTTTTGACTAAAGCATGTTGGTCGGAAGGTTTCTTCTGCAGCTCTCGTTTTGCTACAGTATTCCTCATAGACTGTGAAGGTAAGGAGGAACAGAGTTGTGTGTAGCAACCTAAGGGTGTGGTTTGGAGATACTATCGGTATCCAACCAGGTCCAGGGGTGACTTATGGAGAACAAAACTGTGTGTTCCCCATAGATGATGCTTTGGATGAAACCCCTGGATGTCGATTTGAGGGGTATCTCAAGCCTTACTTCATCAAAGCTGATGGATCAATCGAAAAAGGGGAAGTTCTCCTGGTTCATGGAAGTATGCATGCTGTTGAGCTCAAGAGGGTAGAGAAAGACCCAAGCCCATGCTGCATAGTTGCTCCAGATACTGTAATGCACTATGAAGGGGAGCCCTTAAACAAGAGGAGAAGGAGAAGATAAAGCTACAAGTGAGCGTTTACGGCCTCTCGGCTCATGTAGCTCAACCACATGGTGTTGAGCTAAGGGGGGGGGGGGGGGATATGTAACAGAGTGAAGCAAAGAGTGCCCCTAGAGGTGGGTTTAATTTAAGAGGCTGGAAGATTTCTCTGAAGAGAGAAAGAGTTAACTCCGGGGCAGTGATCATAGGCTAATTGAAGCCCAGCTGTGTATTGCCTTTAAGACAACAGCAGCGAGATAGGTGGAGTCTCTCACTTAGGCTTGGGACTAAGCAGTGTGAGCAGTGTGTGGAATCTGCTCCGGTTGGTGAGCTGCTGTTAGCAACAAAAGAGCAAGCTACAGAGAGAAGCTCTAATCTGTGGTGTGATTTGGATTGAGAGACTGAAGCTGTGTTCCAGAGATTGCAGTCAGAAGACTGCTGTGTTCCAGAGATTGCTCGCAGAGAAAGCTGTTTGCAGTCAGAAGACTGCTGTGTTCCAGAGATTGCTCGCAGAGAAAGACATGTTCCAGAGATTGCTCGCAGAGAAAGCCGGGTTCCAGAGATTGCTCGCAGAGAAAGCCGGGTTCCAGAGATTGCTCACAGAGAAAGCTGTTTCCAGAGATTGCTCGCAGAGAAAGCAGTTTGCTGCCAGAAGACTTTTTTTTCAGAAATTGCTTGCAGATGAAGCTGTGTTCCAGAGGATGTGAGTGAAGGATTATATTTTCCTTACAAGAATCTGTGTAAAGTAACCCCAGGGAGAAGGCAGAACTGGACAGAGTTTCTCAAAAGACTGTTTAAGGGTCCTTTGAGGTTGGAGCATTGCGGAGAGACGGGCGGGCCGAATTCTCCCCTTTCTACTGAGGAAGATATTTACAAGAGAACTGTGTGTTTTGTTATACCTTTGGCCGAGCCATAATGTGGTGTACTTTTTGGACTTTTAATAAAAAGATTAAAAGAATACATGAACTTCTTGCTGTTAATCTAGAGGGTAGCAGGTCAAACTACCACAGTATGTATTCACTCCATTTGTTATGAAGCCCATAAAAAGCTGTAGTGCAACCAATTACCTTCAGAAGTCACATAATTAGTGAAATGATGTCCACCTGTGTGCAATCTAAGTGTCACATGATATGTCATTACATATACACACCTTTTTGGAAAGACCCCAGAGGTTGCAAAACCTAAGCAAGAGGCACCACTAACCAAACACTGCCATGAAGACCAAGGTACTCTCCAGACAAGTAAGGGACAATGTTGTTGAGAAGTACAAGTCAGGGTTAGGTTATAAAAAATATCCAAATCTTTTATGAGCCCCAGGAGCATCATCAAATCTATCATAACCAAATGGAAAGAACATGGCACAGCAGCAAACCTGCCAAGAGACGGTCGCCCACCAAAACTCACGGACCGCGCAAGGAGGGCATTAATCAGAGAGGCAGCCCAGAGACCTAAGGTAACCCTTGATGAGCTGCAAAGTTCCGCAGCAGAAACTGGAGCGAGATAGGTGGAGTCTCTCACTTAGGCTTGGGCCTAAGCAGTGTGAGCATTGTATAGGAGGACAATAAGCCGTACACTCCATAGAGTTGGGCTTTATAGCAGAGGGGCCAGCAGAAAGCAATTACTTTCAGCAAAAAACAAAATGGCACGTTTTTAGTCTGCTAAAAGGCATGTGGGAGACTCCCAAAATGTATGCAGGAAGGTGATCTGGTCTGATGAGGGTAAAAAATAACTTTTTGGCCATCAAAGAAAACGCAATGTCTGGAGCAAACCCAACACATCACATCACCCAAAGAACACCATCCGCACAGTGAAACATGGTGGTGGCAGCATCATGCTGTGGGGGTGTTTTTCCGTAGCCAGGACTGAGAAACTGGTCAGAGTTGAGGGAAAGATGGATGGTGCTACATACAGGGATATTATTGAGCAAAACCTGGACCACTCTGTCCGTGATTTGAGGCTAGGACGGAGGTTCATCTTCCGGCAGGGCAATGACCCCAAACACACTGCTAAAGCAACACTTGAGTGGTTTAAGGGTAAACATGTAAATGTGTTGGAATGGCCTAGTCAGAGCCCAGACCTTAATCAAATAGAAAATCTGTGGTCAGTCTTAAAGATTGCTGTTCACAAGAGCAAACCTAGTGCTATTATGCACTGAATTTATAGACCTAGTATTTATAGTGTGTAAAGTTAGTATTCTGTATAATTGGATGGTTTACCTAATTAGGGTTGTTGTTCAAAAATTATTTTAAGTAGCGAGGATGTATTTGATTTTTACAACTTACTTATCCAGATTTTATAAAAGTTTTCTGTTTGTTTTGATCTGTAGAGATGTCTATACGATACCTTTCTTCATTTTGGTGTGATTGGTTTCTTCTACATGTTTTACAACACTAATAGTATTATAATACAGGAATAGAGATGTCGCGAATAGTTCGCCGGCGGATTGTTCCCGGCGAACATAGCATGTTCGCGTTCGCGGCGAACCGCGAACATATGCGAAATTCGACCTGCCCCCAATACTTTATCATTGAGCAAACTTTGACCCTGCATGTCACAGTCAGCAGACACATTCCAGCCAATCAGCAGCATACACTCCCTTCCACACCCTTCTACCTCATGGACAGCAGCCATTTTGGAATCATAACTAACTTGCAGTCTTACAGAGAGGAGGTAGAGTGTAGGTGATGCTGATTGAATAGGAAAATCAATAGCTAGGCAAGTTTATTCAGTGTCCAGTGCAGTGTTGAAGGACTCATCAGATCTCTGCTGTAAACACAGCACCCCAAAAAGCCCTTTTTAGGGCTATAACATCATTTTTTTTTCTTTGTTTTTTTTCTGTGTAAGCTAATTTCATTTGCCTGTCTCCCTGCTAGCCCCTGCTTGCAAGTGTGTGTGTCAGGCTCACAGCTTATACTGTGTGTGCACAACGCATACAATATAATATTGTTTACTAGTTGTCTACTTAAAAAAAAAAAAAAACTTTTATTTTCTTAAATCTAAGTGCATTTGACTGACCGTCAATCAAAGTTAATTTGCTTGACCGCTACCCATAGTGTGTGTCTTGCTTACAAGTACTGTGCCAAGTTCAACCAATCCAATCTATTTGGGGTACCAACAGTCCACATTTAAAAAACCCAAACTTTTATTTTCTTAAATCTAAGTGCATTTGCCTGACCGTCAATCAAAGTTCATTTGCTTGACCGCTACCCATAGTGTGTGTCTTGCTTACAAGTACTGTGCCAAGTTCAACCAATCCAGTCTAGTTGGGGTACCAACAGTCCACATTTAAAAAACCCAAACTTGTATTTTCTTAAATCTAATTGCATTTGCATAACCGTCAATCAAAGTTCATTTGCTTGACCGCTACCCATAGTATGTGTCTTGCTTACAAGTACTGTGCCAAGTTCAACCAATCCAATCTAGTTGGGGTACCAACAGTCCACATTTAAAAAACCCAAACTTTTATTTTCTTAAATCTAAGTGCATTTGCCTGACCGTCAATCAAAGTTCATTTGCTTGACCGCTACCCATAGTGTGTGTCTTGCTTACAAGTACTGTGCCAAGTTCAACCAATCTAGTCTAGTTGGGGTACCAACAGTCCACATTTAAAAAACCCAAACTTTTATTTTCCTAAATCTAAGTGCATTTGCCTGACCGTCAATCAAAGTTCATTTGCTTGACCGCTACCCATAGTGTGTGTCTTGCTTACAAGTACTGTGCCAGAGAGCATGTTGTGTGCATGCTTGAGCTCCAAACAAAAGGCTTTTTAGGGTCTTAGTCCCTCAAATACAAGTTTTATTTTAACACCTTTCTGTTTATAAGCACTTTGTGCACGGTGTTGTTCTTTTTTGGGAGTTTTTGTGGTGTTTTTCTTAGTTTAATTTAAGTTTTAGTTTTCTGGGAGTCAGGCTCAAGTCTCTATCCCAGGAGAGTGAGCTGTCTCCTGGATACTTTGCCACACCCCTCCCTTAGCACTACACCTTCACTCCTGGAGCTTTGTTACTTTGACTTTTTTTCTTTTAAAAAGTTTATTAGGTTTTGTTGAAGTTTTGTTTGTTTGGTGTTGGGTTTTATGTTTTGGGGGGAGAGAAGACAAGTAACATCTTTGTAGGCAGTGGGGGGGAAAACAATTCGAAGTTTTGTTTAAAAGGCTTTTTTAAGCTAATTTCATTTGCCTGTCTCCCTGCTAGCCCCTGCTTGCAAGTGTGTGTGTCAGGCTCACAGCTTATACTGTGTGTGCACAACGCATACAATATAATATTGTTTACTAGTTGTCTACTTTAAAAAAAAAAAACTTTTATTTTCTTAAATCTAAGTGCATTTGACCGTCAATCAAAGTTAATTTGCTTGACCGCTACCCATAGTGTGTGTCTTGCTTACAAGTACTGTGCCAAGTTCAGCCAATCCAATCTAGTTGGGGTACCAACAGTCCACATTTAAAAAACCCAAACTTTTATTTTCTTAAATCTAAGTGCATTTGCCTGACCGTCAATCAAAGTTCATTTGCTTGACCGCTACCCATAGTGTGTGTCTTGCTTACAAGTACTGTGCCAAGTTCAACCAATCCAGTCTAGTTGGGGTACCAACAGTCCACATTTAAAAAACCCAAACTTGTATTTTCTTAAATCTAATTGCATTTGCATAACCGTCAATCAAAGTTCATTTGCTTGACCGCTACCCATAGTATGTGTCTTGCTTACAAGTACTGTGCCAAGTTCAACCAATCCAATCTAGTTGGGGTACCAACAGTCCACATTTAAAAAACCCAAACTTTTATTTTCTTAAATCTAAGTGCATTTGCCTGACCGTCAATCAAAGTTCATTTGCTTGACCGCTACCCATAGTGTGTGTCTTGCTTACAAGTACTGTGCCAAGTTCAACCAATCTAGTCTAGTTGGGGTACCAACAGTCCACATTTAAAAAACCCAAACTTTTATTTTCTTAAATCTAAGTGCATTTGCCTGACCGTCAATCAAAAGTAATTTGCTTGACCGCTACCCATAGTGTGTGTCTTGCTTACAAGTACTGTGCCAGAGAGCATGTTGTGTGCATGCTTGAGCTCCAAACAAAAGGCTTTTTAGGGTCTTAGTCCCTCAAATACAAGTTTTATTTTAACACCTTTCTGTTTATAAGCACTTTGTGCACGGTGTTGTTCTTTTTTGGGAGTTTTTGTGGTGTTTTTCTTAGTTTAATTTAAGTTTTAGTTTTCTGGGAGTCAGGCTCAAGTCTCTATCCCAGGAGAGTGAGCTGTCTCCTGGATACTTTGCCACACCCCTCCCTTAGCACTACACCTTCACTCCTGGAGCTTTGTTACTTTGACTTTTTTTCTTTTAAAAAGTTTATTAGGTTTTGTTGAAGTTTTGTTTGTTTGGTGTTGGGTTTTATGTTTTGGGGGGAGAGAAGACAAGTAACATCTTTGTAGGCAGTGGGGGGGGAAACAATTTGAAGTTTTGTTTAAAAGGCTTTTTTAACATCTGACAGAGACACAGAGGGGTTAAAAAGCCTCTGTGTTCTCTGTGTTGTTGCAATTAGACACCTTGCAACAGGCCATTAACCCTTCCACTGCCAAGCATCACCTCTCTCTCTCCCTTAGTTTTGTCTCCCTTAGTTTTGTCTTTTTGTTTCCTTTTCACACTTTTATATATAAAAAAAAAAAAGAAAACAGTAAAAAATCATAAAACAAAAAATAAAAATAAATAAAACAAATAAACTAAAAAAAAAAGGGTCTAAACATGAGGGATAAGACCACTAAGAACCCTCAGGGGTCAAAAGGGGGAATAATGGCCCCTGAAAATCCTAGCTGCAGCACTGCACAGCATAGGCCCCCAGGCAGATAAGGCAGCCCCAGCTCCTGGTGGCTCTGCCAGCAGACCTACCCCTGTGGCTAATACCTGGTCACAGGTGGTTTCTGCTGGCCCCAGTAATACCACCGCTGGGGCTGAGGGGCAGATCACTAGGAAGCATGGGGTTAAATGTCAGATGTCTGGGGTCTACAGCATTGATATCTATCTGCGTGCTGCAGCTAACGTCATCAGCCCCTCTGTTATAGTAGCAGCCAGCAAAATGTACGGGAAAGCAGTTTTCTTTACCCGTACGCTGGCTGCTTCTCACATTCTTGTACAGAGAGGCATCACAGTGGGGGGATTATATGTCCCAATAGAACCCCTGGAAGGGTTGGGCACAAAAGTAACACTCTCTAATGTGCCCCCCTTCCTACCAGACTCCCTCCTGCGCCCCCACCTGCTAACCCTAGGGGAAGTAAAAACACCATTTATTAAAATTCCCCTGGGGTGCAGAGAGAGAGCACTTCGTCATGTGCTCTCTTTCAAGAGGCAGGTACAAATGTGCCTGCCTCAGGGCACAGAAAACATTGAGGGGTCTTTTGGGGTTCCATTTGAGGGGGTGCTCTACAGGATTTTTTACAGCACTACGGAGGTGCAGTGCTATCATTGCAAGGGGTTGGGGCATACACGTAGGAATTGTCCTAATGAAAAGCATCATGCCCCAGCCCCAGCAAATGGCACCTCCGTCAGTACAGCACCCATCCCCGCTGAGCCCATAACAGCGGGGACCTCAAGGGTCATAGCCCCCCCACAGAGCTCAGGCAAGGAGGCCGTTCCTCAAGCCACCACCACGGCCTCCAAACCCCCTTCTTCCCCAAAAAAGCCATCTGTGTCTGTGGTTTCTAGCAAGACTGCAGACACGGGGAAAAAGGGGAAGAATGTCACCGGTCCTCCCAGTGTCACAGCTGCATCTCCCAAGTCCCAATCTGCCCCCACCATAATTACATCAGTTAGTGTGGGGGCACAGTGTAAGCAGAGGGATAATAAGCCCTCTGCAGGGGAGGCAGCTAGTGGCAGCTCCTCTTCCAGGAGTGACGTCCCCAGGAAGAGGAAGCATAAAACCAAGAGGGAGGTTGCTGTGGGAAGTGCTCTATAGTGGAGCACCTCCCTCTAAAAGCAAGAAGAGGAACAAAACATCTCCTCCTCATCCGGTGACATTGTCTGGCCCGGTTATTAAGCTCAGCCAGCCGGTGCCAGACCACACATCTCTCTCTCCAGACCCTATAGGAGTTAATGTGGAAAAGGGTCTGGAGGAAAAGCAGGGGCAAGAGGGTCTCCCAAGTGAGGCAGGGGTAGACAAGAAAGATCAGGTTCTGCCTCTGGCCTTTGAGGGGGGTCCCAACAAAGCCCCTGCTGAATGGGTAGTCAGTGTCCCTGAGGTGCTGAGCTTCAAGGGCACCAGTCAGTCTCCTCCTCCAGTGTCACTCTCTAGTGACGTACCTCGGGCTTTGTTATAGCCCCAGGCCGAGTCACTACTGGAGGGGGGGGAATATAGGCATGACCCCCATTCAGGACCCCATGGATTTGTCTGTCAGGGGGGATGTGGCACAAGGGGAAGTGGAAATGGGGGAGGGTGATAAAACAGGTTTTCCTGTTAACATCATGGGAGAGCCTGTCTACCCTCCTCAGCCGTCCACTGACCCTAACATCGGTGCCATCCAAGCTGAGCAAGCAGCGGTGGAACTGGCAGAGGAGGCATATAAAGCCTCCAAGGCTTCCATTAAGGAAGCCATGCCAGCCACTGCTGTCCAGCCAGCTACCCCTGAATGCACTCCTGAAGCTACAGGGGTGCAGCAGCAATCCAAGGGTCCATTATTTACCTTGAAGGGTGCTAAAGGGACTCCTTCTGTATCATCTAAGAGGGGGTCCCTGAGAATAAAGCTGAGGAAACTGACTCCAGCCGGGGAGGATGGAGTAAAAGCCCTCAGCCAAGAGGAGCCCAGGGGTGACCCACTAGAAGGAACATCAGATTCTGGGTGGGTTATCCCTGTCAAGGAAATAGATCTATTCCTTGAGAGCACCCTTCATGGACAAAAGAAAAGGAAGGTGCGGCTGGCCTTGGAGAGGTGGAAGAATATGTCTTTTATTCTCCACTCTCTCCAGCAATATCTAGTGGTCAGCACTAGGGCCAAGAATTCTGGGACTGCGGAGCATCTCCGCGTCCGGAAATTCTATAAAATGTGCGTGTCCTATCAGCAGTCTCAAGGGTCTGAGGAACGCACAATTCCTGACACGCAGTAATGGCTTTGCACATCAGCACGCTAAATACCAATGGCTGTCAAGACAGTTTCCGCAGGTTCCAGGTACTCTCCTATTTATATCAGGGAGGGTACTCTGTGAGCTTCCTGCAGGAAACTCACACCACTCCAGAGGCTGAGGCCTCGTGGCAACTGGAGTGGAGAGGCAGGGTCTTCTTCAGCCACTTCACATCGGCGTCATGTGGAGTGGTGACCCTGTTCTCAGAGTCTTTTCAGCCAGAGCTGCTGCTTGTGAAAGCTGTTATCCCAGGCCGTCTAATCCACCTCCGGGTCCGAGAGCAGGGTAGCATCATTAACCTAGTTAATATATATGCCCCTGCTGGAGGGCCCGAGAGAGTGAGGTTCCTCGCCAGACTGTCCCAGTTTTTGGAGACGGTTGACGCAGATGAGTGTTTGGTACTCGGGGGTGATTTCAACTGCACCCTCGACGCTCTGGACCGGAATAGTCCAGAGCCGTACCCGCCTTCTGCGTCAGCCCTGCGGGAGATCATCGCCCGCTTCTCCCTGGAGGACATCTGGCGAGAGCAGAACCCAGGGGCATCAGACGGTTTCACCTACGTCAGGGTGAGAGCCGGTCTGGTGTCCCACTCCCGGATCGACAGACTATATATATCTAGTCACTATATGTCACGAGTCGGTTCTTGTGCCATTAGGCTGGCTCCGTTCACAGACCACAACTGTGTGTCTGTGACAGTGGCGCTAACGCCAACAGCGCCACGAGCCGCCTATTGGCACTTCAACAATGCTTTGTTGAAGGACCAGGGGCTCGTGACATTGATCCGGGAGTTTTGGACGGACTGGAGGGGTTGCAAGGGGGACTTTGCCACGTTAAAACTGTGGTGGGACGTGGGCAAGGTTCATTTGCGACTTCTGTGTCAGGAATATACCAAGGGTGCGAGTGGGCAGCGCAGCTGAGTTGGAGTCACTCCGGGGGGAGGTACTCCATCTGGAGCAGAGGCTGTTCACTTGTAGGGACCAATCCCTGCAGAGCGAGTATGTAGAGAGGAAGGGTGTCCTCTGTGACCTGGAACGACACCAGGCCAAGGGGGCATACGTGCGCAGCCGCTTAGGTTTTCTCAAAGATCTAGACCGCGGCTCGCGCCTCTTCTACTCACTGGAGAAAAAGGGGGGTAACAGTAGGCACATCACCTGTCTTCTAGATGAAGACGGTGCCCCCCTTACAGATCCGGAGAGTATCCGGGATAGAGCCCGGAACTTTTATAAAGATCTTTACTCTCCGGATCCCATTTCTCCAGACGCCTGCAGGGTGCTATGGGAGGGGCTCCCCACAGTCAGTGAGGGTGTAAGAGAGCGGCTTGATATACCACTATCTTTTCAAGAGCTCTCTGAAGCCCTCCGTGCCATGTCCTGTGAGAAGTCTCCAGGACTGGACGGACTGACTGTAGAGTTTTTCCAATTTTTCTGGGAGACTCTGGGACCTGATTTCCATCTGGTCCTTGGGGAAGCCCTGGAGACCGGGGAGATGCCCCTGTCTTGTCGCAGGGCAGTACTTGCCCTGCTGCCCAAAAAGGGGGATCTCCGGCTTATTAAGAACTGGCGACCGGTCTCTCTGCTCAGCACGGACTACAAGATTGTAGCTAAAGCCATCTCGCTTAGACTTGGGTCTGTGCTGGCAGAATTGGTTCACCCTGACCAGTCCTATGCGATCCCGGGCCGGACTATCTTTGATAGTATCTTTCTGGTCCGGGATCTATTGCATTATTCTCGCAGGACTGGTCTGTCACTCGCCTTTCTCTCTTTAGATCAAGAGAAGGCGTTTGACAGGGTGGACCATGGTTACCTCATAGCCACTCTGCAAGCGTACGGCTTTGGCCCACAGTTTGTGGGCTTTATAAGAACGCTGTACGCCTCTGCAGAGTGTTTACTTAAAATCAATTGGTCCCTAACAGCACCTTTGGTATTTGGACGAGGGGTGCGTCAAGGATGTCCCTTGTCTGGACAGTTATATGCACTGGCCATTGAGCCTTTCCTCTGCCTACTGAGGAAAAGGCTCACAGGGCTGGTGCTAAAAGATCCAGACATGCGGATTGTCCTTTCAGCTTATGCTGACGATGTGCTCCTCGTGGCCCAGGATCCAGTTGATCTTGAGCTGGCAAAACAGTGCCAGGAGGTATATTCAGCTGCCTCCTCCGCTCAGATCAACTGGTCCAAATGCACAGGCCTTTTAGAGGGTAATTTACAGGTAGACTCTTTGCCTCCCACGTTTCGTGACATCACGTGGGAGGCAGATGTCATTAAATATCTGGGGGTCTACCTGTCCGCTGCGGACGCTTCCGTCCCAGACAACTGGAGGGAGTTAGAGGGCAGTGTCCTCTCTCGTCTGGGACGATGGAGGGGTCTAGCAAAAATGCTTTCCCTTAGGGGGCGGACTCTAGTGGTGAATCAGCTGGTGGCTTCTCAGATCTGGCACCGGCTGATTTGTCTGAGTCCGACCCTCCGAGTTTGTCACCAATATCCAGAGGAATTTGTTAGATTTCCTCTGGATGGGAAGGCATTGGGTCTCTGCAGGGGTGGCAAGTCTGCCTTTGGTGGAGGGTGGACAGGGAGTAGTTTGTGTGTGCTCCCAGTTGTCCACCTTCCGCCTTCAGTACCTGCAGAGATACCTATATGCAGATCCCTCTCCGCAGTGGTGCGCACTGGCATCCAGCTTTTATCGCCAGTTGCGCAACCTGGGGTATGACCGGCAATTATTTCTGATCAGGCCCGAGGGGTTTGGGAGAGACCTCTCTGTGTTGCCGGCATACTACCAGGAAACCCTCAAGGCCTGGAGCATGGTCTCCGTGACCAGGCAGGGCGTGCCTTTGGGGGATGAAATATTCACGGAGCCCCTGCTATTTAATCCAGCAGTGGGGGCTCCAATGTTACAGTCCCCCAGTATCATCCGCCGCCTTAGTCATGCACGGATGACCCGAGTCGGGGATCTCCTGGAATACGGGCGTTCTGATTGGGTGTCACCCCAGGAGCTTGCGCACCGTTTGGGATATGTGACGCCCAAAGTCTCAGGGCGCTTGCTCCAGGAGATTAGGGATGCCATCTCCCCCGACTCGCGCACCTTCCTTCGCGGGGCTTTGCAGGCCGGAGTGCCACATGCACCTTTCAACACCCCTGCTCCGGCTGTTTGCATTGGACACAAGCCCCGTGTTTCCCCTCAGGCTCCTCCTGTCCCCAACCTCTCGAAGTTGAGGGACATACCCTCGGCATGCTTTCGCGGCATGCCGAGGAAGAGCTTATATTCTCTCGTGCTCCATACAGTGCACTTCCTTGCCCTCGTGACCCGTCCCGATACCATCTGGAGGCGGGTCCTACCAGCTGACGAGGGCAAGAGGCCCCGGTGGAGGGAACTTTATTCTGATGTAGTTCCACGACCCACCGGGGACTTGAGTTGGAGAGTGCTCCATGATGCACTGAGCACGGGAGAGTACTTAGCTAAATTCACGGACTCTCCCTCCACTTGTCCATTCTGTGGCAAGGGAGAGTCCGTGTATCATATTTATTTTAGTTGCGCCAGACTGCAGCCCCTCTTGTCACTCTTGAGGGGCCTCCTCCTGCAGTTCTGGCTGCATTTCTCCCCTCACATTTTTATTTTTGGGCGCCCAGTGTCCCGGGGCAATAAGGCCAGGGACCTCCTCGTCAACCTGCTCCTGGCATTAGCCAAATTGGCTATATATAAGTCCAGGAAGCAGTGTTTGATAGGGGGGGTTCCCTTGTCACCTGAGGCCATGTTCCGGGTGCTGGTGCGCTCCCTGTATCCGGGCAGAGTACCACCTGGCTTTGTCCACTGGGGGAATGGATGAGTTTGTCTCCCAGTGGGCTTTAGATGGTGTGCTCTGCTCGGTATCCCCCCATCCGGTTTCTTTATCTCTCAACCTCCTAAAATGATTTTTATTTAGTTTACAGAACATGTTTTCTCATTTTAAAATACACTGTGCCAGAGAGCATGTTGTGTGCATGCTTGAGCTCTAAACAAAAGGCTTTTTAGGGTCTTAGTCCCTCAAATACAAGTTTTATTTTAACACCTTTCTGTTTATAAGCACTTTGTGCACAGTGTTGTTCATTTTTGGGAGTTTTTGTGGTATTTTTCTTAGTTTAATTTAAGTTTTAGTTTTCTGGGAGTCAGGCTCAGCTATCTATCCCAGGAGAGGGAGCTGTCTCCTGGATACTTTGCCACACCCCTCCCTTAGCACTTTACCTGCACTCCTGGAGCTTTTTTACTTTGACTTTTTTTAAAAGTTTTTCAGGTTTTGTTAAAAAAAAATTTGTTTGGTGTTGGGTTTTATGTTTTGGGGGAGAGAAGACAAGTAACATCTTTGTAGGCAGTGGGGGGGGGGAAAACAATTTGAAGTTTTTAAAAGGCTTTTTTAACATCTGACACAGAGACACAGAGGTGTTAAAAAGCCTCTGTGTTCTCTGTGTTGTTGCAATTAGCAACACCTTGCAACGGGCCATTAACCCTTCCACTGCCAAACATTATCTCTCTCTCTCCCTTAGTTTTGTCTTTTTGTTTCTTTTTCACACTTTTATGTTTAAAAAAAAAAAAAGAAAACAGTAGAAAATCATAAAACAAAAAATAAAAATAAATAAAACAAATAAACTAAAAAAAAAAAAGGGTTTAAACATGAGGGATAAGACCATTAGGAAGCCTCAGGGGTCAAAAGGGGGAATAATGGCCCCTGAAAATCCTAGCTGCAGCACTGCACAGCATAGGCCCCAGGCAGATAAGGCAGCCCCAGCTCCTGGTGGCTCTGCCAGCAGACCTACCCCTGAGGCTAATACCTGGTCACAGATGGTTTCTGCTGGCCCCAGTAATACCATGGCTGGGGCTGAGGGGCAGATCACCAGGAAGCATGGGGTTAAATGTCAGATGTCTGGGGTCTACAGCATTGATATCTATCTGCGTGCTGCAGCTAATGTCATCAGCCCCTCTGTTATAGTAGCAGCCAGCAAAATGTACGGGAAAGCAGTTTTTTTTACCCGTACTCTGGCTGCAGCTCACATACTTATACAGAGAGGCATCACAGTGGGGGGATTATATGTCCCAATAGAACCCCTGGAAGGGTTGGGCACAAAAGTAATACTCTCTAATGTGCCCCCCTTCCTACCAGACTCCCTCCTGCGCCCCCACCTGCTAACCCTAGGGGAAGTAAAAACACCATTTATTAAAATTCCCCTGGGGTGCAGAGAGAGAGCACTTCGTCATGTGCTCTCTTTCAAGAGGCAGGTACAAATGTGCCTGCCTCAGGGCGCAGAAAACATAGAGGGGTCTTTTGGGGTTCCATTTGAGGGGGTGCTCTACAGGATTTTTTTACAGCACTACGGAGGTGCAGTGCTATCATTGCAAGGGGTTGGGGCATACATGTAGGAATTGTCCTAATGTAAAGCATCATGCCCCAGCCCCAGCAAATGGCACCTCCGTCAGTACAGCACCCATCCCCGCTGAGCCCATAACAGCGGGGACCTCAAGGGTCATAGCCCCCCCACAGAGCTCAGGCAAGGAGGCCGTTCCTCAAGCCACCACCACGGCCTCCAAACCCCCTTCTTCCCCAAAAAATCCATCTGTGTCTGTGGTCTCTAGCAAGACTGCAGACACGGAGAAAAAGGGGAAGAATGTCACCGGTCCTCCCAGTGTCACAGCTGCATCTCCCAAGTCCCAATCTGCCCCCACCATAATAACATCAGTTAGTGTGGGGGCACAGTGTAAGCAGAGGGATAATAAGCCCTCTGCAGGGCAGGCAGCTAGTGGCAGCTCCTCTTCCAGGAGTGACGTCCCCAGGAAGAGGAAGCATAAAACCAACAGGGAGGTTGCTGATAAGTGGAAAGAGCTCTATAGTGGAGCACCTCCCTCTAAAAGCAAGAAGAGGAACAAAACATCTCCTCCTCTTCCGGTGACATTGTCTGGCCCGGTTATTAAGCTCAGCCAGCCGGTGCCAGACCACACATCTCTCTCTCCAGACCCTATAGGGGTTAATGTGGAAAAGGGTCTGGAGGAAAAGCAGGGGCAAGAGGGTCTCCCAAGTGAGGCAGGGGTAGACAAGAAAGATCAGGTTCTGCCTCTGGCCTTTGAGGGGGGTCCCAATAAAGCCCCTGCTGAATGGGTAGTCAGTGTCCCTGAGGTGCTGAGCTTCAAGGGCACCAGTCAGTCTCCTCCTCCAGTGTCACTCTCTAGTGACGTACCTCGGCTTT